>JASFXZ010000024.1:9731762-9809226 GCA_032209605.1 Mactromeris polynyma
CTTCATGCACGCTTATAGTTGGTACTTCAATGGTGTCGATGATTTCATTCCTGCTTGGGAGTAAGTAGTCTGAATATAATTATGTTTGTATTAGACACCCTCTCCATAAAACTGAAATTTTTTGTTGGTACACTTGCTTTCCGACACAAAGTTCATTAGTCTGAAAGGAATCATGAAATAGTACAGAAGCTCGAAGAAATGGTAAATTATACTGATGTCTATTAGAAATACAGTTTATTTCAGCAGCGCAGCACCAGCGAATCACAAGTTGTGGAGTGTTTCAGTTCAATGAAAGTTATTTGAAAGATATATGTTCACAATATACAATATCCTCATCTCGAAGGATACTTTTTGTGGATTTTAAATTGGTATGTAGTAACACAAAGTTTAACTTTGCAATCGTCAAGGATTGAAATACGAAAGTAAAATAAAACAACGTTTGAATTCAACGCTAATTGACAAGAACACAATTTGATTTACTAGTACATGTATAGTTTTGATATGCAAAATGTCATAGCACAGTTAAGTCGAACTGGAAATGTCCCAAACCAAGTAGGAAGGCACTCCTCCATAAGTACAAGGAGAAATAGTAAGATATACATACAAAATAAATATTGAGAAACTTGCCAAACTTGGAATGACCGATACCAACTGTTTTACTATTGAAATAAATGTTTTGTTTTTAGCGTGACTGAAACAAGTGACAGTCTTTATAGACTAGACTTCAGTGATTTACAAACTTATACATACGATGACATGCGTTGTGTTTGCATGGGTAGTCATGGGGAAGGAGAGGCTACGTGTAGTGTCAAGGAGACGGCTACATGTACATACAGCTATAGGTATGGTTACAAGTTGGAATTAGGCAGCTTGTCGTCAAGAAAACGCAGATCAGCTGGAACATCAGCTGGAAGAGATAAAAGATGGATAGACTTCACTCAGAATTTCGAACTCGCTGAAGCAATGAAAGCTGACACGGAATTTACTTTTAGGAAGTCTCGGGTGAGAAGATCACAACCGAAGACAGTGCGCGTAAAGGTATGGACTTCTAAATAAAATTTATGTGCACATTACAGCCATATGTAATATTAGTTGGAATTGGTTGGAATCAAGCCAGTGTACATGGTCTTAATTGTCCAAGTGTCTGTTACAAAGATCAAAAGAGTATAGTATATGAACTTAGTAAGTTATTGTTAACATACAGTAATACCTTAATAATAAGACCACCCTTGGGACCCTTGAACACTAGTCTTAATATTGACGAGGTCTCAGTATTGAGTTTGAATAAAGAGCAAAATAGGGAATATGGACTTGAAAATTGTGTTCTTATTTTAGAGGTGGTCTTATTATTGAAGTGATCTTTAAGTGAAGTTTTACAGTATATTACAGCAGAACCTGAAATAGTAATTACTTTAGTATACACTGCAATATATTATTTCACAGCGACAGGAAGCTGATTTGAACTATACAGAGATATGTGAGCAACATATGAATATATCTTGTTCTGGACTATTGAACTCGGCGGATGTAGATGTTTTTGTCAATATAACTGCTAGAATAGAAAACTGTGTGTCGGATTCGACGGTATGTTTTATGCGAATATATGATTCCGATACTTGTTTATACTGTTAGAGTATATGGAACGCCAACTTATACATAAACTCAAATACTTGACGAGCTCTCTAATTCAATGGGTGAGAGTAACACATGAATTGTTTCTAGCAATAATTATATAATGATAGCAACAAATAAGAGTTCTTCAAATATATGAGTTTATGTAGATTTGGCGTTCTATAAGAGTCACTCAGTATTTGATGCCCCAATATCTCGAAGGTCTGAATTGTTGTCCGTCTTACAATGCGGTTTTATCATTTCTGTTCATAACATTCTTAGTCCAACCTCGCTGGTATGAGAAATAGCCTTAGAGAAATATGATCCAATATCTTTAAAATGTATTTAGTTAAAATGTAGGTCTGATTTTGATTAATACAAATTGCGATTTTGAAACCGCATGTGTCTATAACACTTAGCTTGTTTCTATTGGTAGTTTTTTATTTTCAAACTCATTATTTTTATGAAAGAAAATTGCTTTATATCATTGTCAGTTCTGATCATTCATACCTGTTGTTTTGCTAAATTTGTTTCTAGGAAATGCTTGTTGAAAACAGAAAAAAAGGTGAACATGGTTGTCATTTCATCGTGTTTCAATCCTGTCTCTATTTTACAGATTAATCCTGAAAACGTACTTGGCTGGGCAATGACGGCTTGTGAAGGTATGAGAGCTACTACTGAAGATATAATCGCGAAAGATGAGGTTTGATATATACTTATATAGAAATCTTTCGCCATGCATTTTAACCGATCAATATTTAACATGAAAGGCTTACTTCCCGATCCTTTACCGCCAGGCACCTGACAGGTAGTATCCATGGTAACCATTATATAACTGGATGTAGGCTCACCAATCGGCCATATCAGAACGGAATCCTACATGAATATTCGACCTCCCGCTCCCAAGGCGGATGCCTGCACCCTTCGGCCAATGGAAACGAACAAGGTCATTTGGTATTTGATTTGTCCACTTTTCTCATCGCAAACTGTCCTCATTAAATTATATTTTCATTACTCGATATATTGAATTTGTTCGTCATTCTGTATACTTTCATGTTTATATTTACGACCTTTGCAAACGCATACTCACTCGATTATTGTTCTGGTAATAATAAAAATGCACAGCTTTTACAACAATGATAGTTTGTGATTAAAACAGCAAGCCTCAGGATGGATATCACAATCTGTTTTATTTAATTACATTCGGTCAAACATAATTTACATAAGAGCTCCGCTATGGGATTTACAACCTCTTCTGTAAGTGACATCATTTCAAGAAAACACAATATGTGATGTCACTATTTGCAAGCAGGAAACAATATTTACTCCTTATGGTCACTTCGTTTTTATATTGCCATATGGGGCAAATATTGCTTACTCTCATGGTACATGGTGACGTCACATGTGACGTTTTCTAAAATGGCGTCACATAAAGAAGAGGTTGGAAATAGCACAGCGGCGCTCATATCGATGTGTTGGTGCCAGAACCCGCTATCTTTGTATCAATTTATTAGGGAGATGGTAGATTCGGGCATTAACCCCTCGATATATATATTGACTTCACATCTGTTAAAAGTTAAACCAATGTTTTGTGTATTCCAGGAGAGTATGGACGCATCTGTCGTTGAACTTATAACAACATCTTTCTTATGTCCGGGAGACTGCGGCGGCCATGGTACTTGTGGTGTCGATGGTATGCTAAATTTAATCAAATGTTACACATACAAGGGTCAGTCTAATGTTAACAGAGAACTGATCTGTTCCTCAGGAGATGAGATAGTCATCGTTCTTCGTGTGTTCTTGTAAACGGATGTTCATACATTGTCACAGAGAATAGACGAACTTCAACATAAATTAAATTTGTAATGTTCTAAGTAGTATGAGTGTATATGAAGTACATGCAATCTGTAAATATGTATGTCGCATTAATTTGACTGTCCCTCTTACAAGACAAAAGCGAAAGTTTTATATGTAAGTGCTCCCTATCTACGGCGATCAGTTGACCTAACCATTGCTTAGCAACCACTGCTAGCCTGCTTCTTCACATGCAACTGACGACTTCCCCTCATAAATCAGTCGAACCCATGACCTCTAGATTAGTAGTCGAATGCTCAACCGACTGAGCTATCTGGGGTTGTGTACAGGCGAGAATAGAAGTTAGTAACACATTCACATTCTAACAACTTCATTTTGAAAATCGATGCACCTTAGTAGAAAACAGGAGTTTACACTTGTTACGTATATTATGTGAAATTGTATGTATTGTATTTATGTTCACATGGAACTCTGGCTTACTGAATTTGCGATAAATTATCTATCTATCTACATAAAACGTGCACACTTTGCTGGACTATACCATTTCATGAACTCATATTATATTTGTAGGAAATTGTGTGTGTGATAGTAGCTATGGTTTGAGTGATTGTACTTTTGATACTACGATTGCTGCTAGTATACTTGAAATCACAGGAGACGGAATTTGTAACAGGGCAATGCATACCTGCTTATTTATCCTGGTTGTCACTGACGGTATTGTTGATAATTGTATGTGTAGAATTGAACACACGATCGTAAGTATACTTTGAAAATACGAAAATAGTACTTCTTCAGCATAGTCACTTCGTTTTCATATTGCCATATGGGGCAAATATGCTTACTGTCAGTACATTGTGACGTCACGTATGACGTTTTCTGGAAATGACGAGAGGTTTGAAATCGTACAACGGCGCTCATTTGTATAATTATCACGTGACCACTCGAAGAAAATGGCGAAGATTAATGAGTGCCAGTTTAATGTTGTGTGATAAAACAAGTTGTACACCGGTGTTTAAGTGAAAACATTCAAAAGCCATCATAAACTTAACAACGTGTTGCTCTATCCTGTGTTATGTACAATAAGACATATACCGGTCCTTCTACTTGCTTCTCAACGCTGGCTCAAACTCAAAATCATGAGGAGACGTTTGGCATCCCTATTGATTTAATTGAATATAATTTATTTAAAAGTAAGTGATGAAGTCGAACAGGAAATGCCACATACAAAGGGCGCAGCCACCCCGAAAGTACGAGGACACATTAAATATGCGTACATGTTAACCAATACAACAGCGAAAGGGACATTATCTGTTTTATTTGTGGCAAATCAAAGAAGGACTGGTCTAAAATCCAGACACACTGAACACATCAGCGAGGGAAAAAAACGTTACTTTCCAAATGGACATATTGAAAATTAAGAGTATAAAACGAAACTGTGTTATGCCACTACCACCTATGTTCTTTCATTTTTCTTTATAAACAGATTGCTATAGACGGCAACCAGCGAAGTCTAGGTACACAAACAGTGCCCGCCATTGTTATCAGCATCTTTGAAGTGTACTGCCCAGTACCTGATTCCTCCAAGAAACGTAGACGTCGTCGCTCCGCTTCAGGAAATAGTGCCACGTTGGAAGTCGCGGATGCATACACCATATCAGTCAGTAATGACGGGTCTACTTTCAGTAACAGCAGTTCTGTTGTCAGTTTGGATACAACATGTCTCACGTACAACATCACTGACAACACTGTAACGTTAGATGTAAGCGTTTAAATGAATTTGTAGGGGCCCAGTGGCCATGTTGTCATATTAGCCGACTTCAAATCATTGGCCTCTCATCGTTCTATGTTCGAATCCCACCCTGGTTGTAGAATTTATATGTGAGGTAGCTATCCAGATGGCCACCCGTTGTGGTTCTACCCTATCCAGATGACCGCCTGTGCCAAACTACTGCTAGGCGGGGCACCTTTAATATTCATTCACACTTATAGCTGGAAAAGTCTCTATAAGCTCACGTTCCCACTAAAAAGAGATAAATGAATGTATGAAAAAAGTACTAGTAGAATCTACTGAGTTTCCATTAAAACACGTATTATGAGGCGCATAACTAACAACAGTTTTATGTTGTGATTATTTTACACTTATTTTTCACATGTTTCAATATTGTTCCGCAGTAAAGGTGCAGTTTAGAAACATTACGTACCCTACGTATTGACAGGCGTATTTAAGCGATCAATTTTCGGATTTTGAGTTAGGGATCAAATTTATTTCAAATAAATATTGATTAAGATCAGCATAAATCCCTCAGAAACAGAAAATGTGGTATGTGTTGATAAAGGGGCACTGTACAGAGGTTCATATACAGATAAACCTCAATAATAAGACCACCCTTGAGGGCCATTGAAAACTGATTTTAATATTGAGACGGTTTTAATATTGATGTTGAATTAAAGAGCAAAACAATGAAAACGGACTTGAAAATTATGCTCTAAATTTTGAGTTGGTCTTATTATCGAGGTGGTCTTAAAGTGAGGTTTAACTGTATACGCTGATATGTGTGTGACGGCATCTGTTACACTTGTTGCGCTCGAGGTAACATTCATTTAATTGTGACTACAGTCTCTATCAGTAAGTTCAATGCATTGATAAATTCTTGGGCGAAATATGGTCTTTAGAAGAGAGCAAGTGTTGTATTCATTGAGAGCAGTCTGAAGTATAGTTTTTGCAACAATTTACTTGATATTTTCTAGCCTGAGTACTGTATAATAGATGGTGTTTGTTACGGAAACTACACAATACAAGCGGGACTGAACTGCACATACTGTGATGTGACAAATGACAGGTTTGACTGGACGACACACAGTGGTCAATGCCTGATTGATGGAGAGTGTTACGCAGGAGGTAATATAAAGGCGAACGCCTAATAAAGCCTTGTGGAGACATTTCTACTTCAAGAAGTCTCGACTTCAACTTGATGAATTCCCGATTTCAACTTCACTAATTCGCGAATTTAACCCAACGAATTCGCGATTTCAACTTCATGAATTCATGATTGTCACTTTATTAATTCATGATTTCAACTCGAAAATTCGTTTAATTGAATTCGTGAATTCGTTAACTTGAATTGTCACCACCAGGCTTTCGTAGAAGACACGTGCTATTACTATGACTCTAAATCAAATTATTATTTCAGATTCTTTTATAGCCACCTAAAAACGAACCGATATGACCTGTATGCAGTTACATGCTCCTACACTTTGTTTTCAAATTGATTAATTTCACAGAGCTTTCATTAATTTGGACATACCCATACGATGAAAACAAAGATCTAATGTGCAAACCTGCGATACTTATCAATGGAATTATTTCTTGGCCGATATGTGTGATGCTGTCGCAATTTTCTTCTGGACGCAAGTTAATGGCTCACTCAATGGGTGTACTATAGCTACAACCATTATAGCGTAAAAATAAAGTATATTTATTTCAGGTTTCCCTATCTACCCTAATTGGTTTACCCTACCCTAGAAAATTATACCGCGTGTTAACATTTTTTTTCCTTTTGGTTAAAATTTTTGTGTGAGATTTTTTCTTTAGGTTCTTATTTCTGACCAGTTATTAGACGCTTTACGAGTATTCCAGCTATAGAGCGTTATATTCACCTTGATTAAACATTATGCACGTTAAAATGGAAAGGGGATTTGTGTTTGAACACACATGTATATTCATTTAAATTTATGTTCAATTTGCTGATTTGAAAATAAAAAAATCTCAAAAAAAATATTCCGACCTACCTACACTATTTTTTGGGGGCATGAAACCTGAAACAAACATATTTTTAGGCCTAAATTGATAATTGTTCTAATGATTTGTATATGTATGGTTTTGGGATTGTAAACAGCGCTTGCTAGATAATACACTTTGGACTTCTTTCAGACTCATGCTCACCCGATGAAGACGAAGGTCTAGCCACTTATGCTATAGTTTTGATGGCGATATTTATACCCATTGGCGTGGCGGGACTTGCTGGCCTGGTTTTCTTCTTGGTGAAGAAATACTTTGCAAACAGGTTAGAAAATCCATAGTAATAAATTAACACCAGGAATCCTATGAACATGAAATATATCCATATTGCAAATAAGTTATGAGTATTTATTATTGAAAACAATTAAGTACAGTCTGAGCTAGTTTATGCGACAACCTTCTATCCGAATGCTTGGTTTTATCCGAAATAAATATCAGGTCCCTATGTAACTTCGTAGGCACGTCGAATTGAAATGGGCTATTCGAAACCATGAATTATTCGAAATACAATTTAGGTCCCGATGAATTCGAATGAATGAGATTCGACTGTATTTGTATACTTAAAATAAATTAAAATCATTCACCACAGTATTAGGACATTTATTTGATAGAGCTTTGTACGATAAAAAGTATTTTGATTCAGTCCATAATCTCAGCATATTTATATAAATGTGTCGTCGATTGTTGACCATTTTAGGATAGCTAGTTACGAAGAAAGATGATTTTTTTAAACGAATACATGTACATATTTTTCATTTTCTAATTTTATCTGCGTGTCGACGAATGTTTGAATATTGATTTGGTATACAAATATTTGAAACTGGACTTCGTATATCAAAACAGATGTGGATTACAGGCTTCTTGTGAAAATGATAGCTACGGGCGCTACAATTGATGTCATGTTTTTTCTATTTCAGACATATGGGCACTGCTCGTATCGAGGGTTTGTATCCCAGTGTTCCAGCGAACCAAAAGTTCAAACTAAGACCTGAAACTCCTGGAAATGCGTTCTGGGCACAGAGAGTAGACCATACAGAGCCGAGTGCTTGGCTCAGTAGGCCTAAACCTGGCGCTGAGAACATCCCGGACAATCTGTACGAGGATTGTGAAGCAGGTCCTGACGATTCTGTCCCCGCACCGACATTTCCTGATGGAACGAACTCTTCACCTGGTGCAAGCACCTCGCGCAGTATCCCTGATTAATCAACGTCGTAAAGCATCATTAAGATAACAAAAGATGCATTTATTTCAATATG
Organism: Mactromeris polynyma; assembly: GCA_032209605.1. NCBI lineage: Eukaryota > Metazoa > Mollusca > Bivalvia > Venerida > Mactridae > Mactromeris > Mactromeris polynyma. The sequence goes on from JASFXZ010000024.1 coordinate 9,740,244, forward strand.
TCTTCTGTCAGTATTTAACCATTGTTATCAAAAAGTTTTGAAAAAACACGTACAGTTAAATAGTAACTGCGAATGAACGATATAATTATTAAAACATTTTCACATACACCAAAACTTACTAACTGCACCATCACTGTAATAGTGCTCTTATACAGAAAACAATGAACATAATTATATCTGTTTATTCCTCTTATTTTAATAACTTTGAAGCATTATCAGCTCTGTATTTTGTATCTTGCAGTCACTTTGTTGTACTTTTGTACTGGAAGAGTATGTTAGGTGATGGTGTGAACGTTTGCCATATTTTCTGGTGTTTTCTCTCTCTGCAGAAAGAGCAATTGACTCTATATTTTTATTGTTTTATTAGTATTGGTTTTTGGCTTTTCCTCGGATACAAACATGTACGTATTTGTTTAGAAAGTGCCATTGATTTTAGTTGACGCATTTCATTACATTTACTTACTGTTTTATTTCATTATATTTTGTTAGACTATGAACTTTGTGCTGGCGTTTTATTCCCTATGATAGAACACTCTGTGTGCTTCATATCGTCCTCCTCGAAATGATCTTTAGTGTTCCTTACACATTGAAGACTGTACATGTACATGTAATTTGAATTTGTTACAGTTTTCTTTCTCATAGACATACTTTGATTTTCATAACTTTCATAGACAACTTCGGTACATAATGTTGATTTTGAAAAGGGCGCCGCTTTACAACCTCTTCTTTAACTGACGTCATTTCCAGTAAACGTCACATGTGACGTCACCATGTACTGACAGTAAGCAATATTGTACCCATATGGCAATCTGATAACGCAGTGACCATATGGAGTAAATATTGTTTCCTACTTGCAAATAGTGACAACATAGGTTGTTTTTTCTTGAAATGACGTCACTTACAGAGGAGGTTGTAAATCCCATAGCAGCGCTCAAAATGAAATTGTGTCAACATATTGACAAAACACGCTGGCGTCGTGGCTTTTTTTCCAGATGATGTTTGTACGAGTATTAAGTTTTGTTCAGGAGAAATTTAGAACTGTTTTGTTTATTGATATTTTGTGATATGTTGACAATAAAACTTTAACTTTACATAGAAAACTGCTGTTTATATATCTTCTATATAGGGATAATTGAATTGTTTGTGTGTGTTAATACTCCACAAAGCGCGGTCACATACAGATGGCAACATTGTTTAATGAACATATTGTTATGATGAGTGTATTTCTAGCATATATGTGTTAAGTCCTTATTGCTTTTAATTACTAGTTATACTTTTGATTTAACTGACTTGAAAGCACTTTAACTTCATTTATATTGCATCGCCCTTGTAAGGATGCACCGATTGATCAAAGTAAAGTACTCCCTTTATTCCCTTGTATGGTGTATATTTTAAATTTACTTCATTGTCTATATTCATCACACCTTCAACAATAATTTCCACGGGTCGTGAAAAATCGGACCGGACTTTATACTTAACTCATCTGGAGGTCAAAGTTTAAGTTTAGGTAGGGTGTAAAGTCCACGCCAATATTTGGCCGTACCAATCCCTGTACAGGGACAGGTCCAGAAAAAATCGAACCCGACTTCATACTCCACCCATGTTAGAAAATTCATAGTAATTAATTAGATGAGTGAGGTTGGCGCGGCAATCGTTCAACGTACATCAACATTGAATACCGACCCAGATTGAATACAGAGCTATCACTGACATTGTTATTCGTCTTATATGTTCGATACATATCTTAAAGCGAACTCAGAGCTAGCACTGACATCAACATTCGAAATGGGTCCGTGGCGAATACATATCTGGAGTCGAATAACGAGCCAGCTGGTACACATCGTTATTCGAGCTTTCTACATAATTGAATACAGACCTTGTACACAGAGCGAGCAACGACATCAACATTCGAACTGGAGCGTGGCGAATACATATCTAGAGTCGAATTACGAGCCAGCTCGTACATCGTTATTCGAGTTTCCTACATATATATGAATCCAGAGCTAGCACTGACATCAACCTTCGAACTTGACCGCGGCGAATACATATCTGGAGTTGAATAACGAGCTAGCTCGTACATCGTTAATCGAATTTTCTAAATATTTGAAATCAGACCATTTCATGACGTCTGTGTTTTGCATTTGTTTTACGAAATGTAATTGAATGTTGTATCGTCACCCGTAATCCTGGCAGCAATGCCAGATTAAATATTTGATTTTTTTCAAATTGCCTTGAGAATGATTTTCAGAAAATGATAATTAACGCATTTAAATCATACTTCTTTTTAAAATAAAAGAGATAATCAAATCAGAAAATTTAATTGAAAGCAGACTATATCTAGACACCCGATCGGGTTGCAAAGCAGAACACCGATGATTACTCTTCGAACCGGCAACCGCAACACTTCGGATTAGTTGAACCTTCCTAGAACAACAACCTCTCTACAACAAACACTTTCCCTCCATCCCAATGGTGTTTGCTCTAGAGAGGTTGGACTGCATAAATGTTGTCTGTGAAAATGTGGAATTAGTGAATTTGTACATTTTTTGAGACTTTAAGTTTTGAAGTAGACCACGATGCATTGTATCTATCTATCTGTACTGTCTGACTCCCCTTTCGGTTTTTTTATAGCAGGTGCGCGTCATTGCAAGATAAAAGTATAAAATAATGACAGAAAGACGTCAAAAGTAAACAGTGCAGTATAAAAGTGTAACAAAAAGAATAAAATCGGGATAAAATAGGTTATGATCATCTAGTGAGTGTAGAATACGCTATTAGCTTGTTTGAAACTTTCAAGATACCTGGGGTGGTAGTCTATAGGGAAGGACGATTTGAAAGCATTGACGCTCGTATGTTTGTATGCATTTGTCTAAGGGACTGGTCGTATTCGTCTCAGTGATTGAACTAAGGATGTATATGATAGACTGTTGGTCTTATATCCAATTAAATATGCTAATTGGAGTACGTGACTGAAAGACACAGATGTAGGCAATGAATGTTTACAGTGTCGCCCCAGACTTCTGCATATTAATTAAATGTACAATATTGAGCAACATAGCATGCCAAAAATGGTTGAACAAATGTTTCAGATCATGACGCATTATCAAAACATGATGTTTTATCTTTTTTTTATCTATCGTTTGTTGTTTTGACATTGGCTTTAGAAAAATGCCCATTTAATTTATGGAGAATATTTGCCATGGGAAAATATGCGAGAATAACGACTGTGTTACAAACAGCTTGAATACAATAGGACAGTACTGAAATATATTTCCATTACGTTTATGTTACGTGTATTGTTATAGGTGAGAGAAAGGTTTTGTGTAGTTAGCGTTTGCTTTCAGAGTGACCTCCCCTGAACATAAAGGGAAGTCACTCTTCCGACTTAAATTTTAAGTTTTTCAGAGTGACCTCCCCTGATTATAAAGGGAAGTCACTCTTCCGACTTAAATTTTAAGTTTTTTAGAGTGACCTCCCCTGATTATAAAGGGAAGTCACTCTTCCGAATTTAATTAAAGCTTTCAGAGTGACCTCCCCGGATAATAAAGGAAAGTCACTCTTCCGACTTAAATTTTAAGTTTTTCAGAGTGATTTCCCCTGATTATTAAGGGAGGTCACTCTTCCGACTTAAATTTTAAGTTTTTTAGAGTGACCTCCCCTGATTATAAAGGGAAGTCACTCTTCCGACTTATATACTAAGATATTCAGAGTGACCTCCCCTGATTATAAAGGGAAGTCACTCTTCCGACTTAAATGTATGTTTTTCAGAGTGACCTCCCTTGATTATAAAGGGAAGTCACTTTTTCGAGTTAAATTTAAGATTTTCAGAGTGACCTCCCTTGATTCTAATGGGTAGTCACGCTTTCGTCTTAAATTTTAAGTTTTTCAGAGTGATCTCTTCCAATTATAAAGGGAAGTCACTCTTCCGAATTAAATTAAAGCTTTCAGAGTGACCTCCCCTGATTATAAAGGGAAGTCACTCTTCCGACTAAAATTTTAAGTTTTTCAGAGTGATTTCCCCTGATTATAAAGGGAAGTCACTCTTCCTTCTTAAAATTTAAGTTTTTCAGAGTAACCTCCTCTGATTATAAAGGGACGTCACTCTTCCGATTTAAATATTTAGTTTTTCAGAGTGACCTCCCCTGATTATAAAGGGAAATAACTCTTCCGACTTAAATATTAAGTTTTTCAGAGTGACCTCCCCTGATCATAAAAGGAAGTCACTCTTCCGACTTCAATATTAAAATTTTCAGAGTGACCTCCCCTGATTATGAAGGGATGACACTCATCCGACTAAATTATTTTTTTAAGAGTGTTCCCCCCAAAGGGTTGTTGTTTTTTGGACCCAATCCCCGCCCCTTGATGACTTTTGTTGTGTTGTGAGTAAAGAATTAAACAAATTAAAAAAAAGTAAAAGTATTTTTAGGGGGCGGGCGGAGTAGTAGGGTGCCCCCAAATACTTTTGTTGTTGTTGTGTGTTTAGAAATGCAAAAATTGAAAAAGTGTCGCAACACCCCCAGAAGGCTTTTGTTTTTGTGATTTTAGAAATAAAAAATAAAAAAGTAAAACAAAATTTATTTAGAAAACTCGAATAACAATGTACGAGCTGTACGCCGCGGACCCTTTTCGAATGTTGATGTCAGCGCTAGCTCTGGGTTCGCTACTAGGTATTCAAATAATTAGAAAACTCGAATAACGATGTACGAGCTGGCTCTCTATTCATCTCCAGATATGTATTCGTCGCGGTTAAGTCCAATGTTGATGTATTCAACAATAGAAGTCGAATAACGAAGTCAGTGCTGGCTCTGTATTCAATCTGGGTCGGTATACACTCTTGATGTACGATGTACGATTGCCGTGCCAACTTCATTCATGTAATAAATTAAAGAATCTGATGAACATGAGATAAGTCCAAAGGAAACCTTGCATATTGCCGATAAGTTATGATAATTTATCTTTTATTGAAAACAATAATATACAGTCGGACCTCGTTTATGCGACACCCTTCTATACGAATACTTGGTGTTATCCGAAATAAATATCAGGTCCCTATGTATCTTCTTAGACACGTCGAATTGAAATGGGCTATTCGAAACTATGTATTCTTCGAACTAAAATTTCGGTCCCGATGAATTCGAATGAACGATCTTCGGCTTCCCTTTTATTCTTAAAATAAATTAAAAACACTCACCTCAGTATTAGGGCATACATTTGTTAGAGCTTTGTATGATAAATAGTATATTGGTTTTGTCCATTATCCCAGCAGCCGAACAACACCATAATTATATACATGTGTCGTCTATTGTTGACCATCATACACAAAGGAAAGGTGATATATTCAAACAAGTACATTGTACATGTACAGGTTTTTCAGTTTCTAATTTCATATGGGTGTCAACGAATGTTTGAATATTGATTTGGTATACAAATATTTAAAAACGGACTTCGTACATCAACACAGATGTGGCTTACATGCTTCTTGTGAAAATGATAGCTACGGGAGCTACAATTGATATAAAAACAAACTTATAATCTTATGACTGTAACATAAAAAGTTATTTGGCCAAATATATAGGCCTATTCTTACGCCAATCTTATTAGGAATTAAATAACTTTTATGTTCATATTTTGATAGAATATATATAAACATGCAATGTAACATCATGTGCTGTTCAGAAAATCTATGCCCTTCGTCACCTATATTAAACATGCAATGTAACAACATGTGCTGTTCAGAAAATCTATGCCCTTCGTCACCTATATTAAACATGCAATGTAACAACATGTGCTGTTCAGAAAATCTATGCCCTTCGTCACCTATATTAAACATGCAATGTAACACATGTGCTGTTCAGAAAATCTATGCCCTTCGTCACCTATATTTCGTATATTTGCTATAAAACATGAAAATATGTTTGAATGCATTAAACTATTTTGTAGATGAAGCTGTCATATATATCGTTTATTTCAGACATGCTCGTGTCGATGGTTTGTATAATAGTCCAGTGAACCAAAAGTTCAAACTAAGACCAGAAACTGCTGGAAAAGCGTTCTGGGTACAGAGAGTAGACCATACAGGTGTAACACAATGATATTGCAGGTAGCAATTTCATCGCTAGTTTGTCTATTGATGGTAATTAATAATCTTGATTAGATCTATTGATGTTAATTAATAATCTTGCTGATCTAATATACACAAAGCTAATTATTTTCTTAATTAATTTATAATTTGGGCGGTAGCAATTACATCTCTGCTAAATCCATTGATGTTAATAACGTCTCTTTATTATCCAATACTTGTTGTTGTTTGCGGAAACAAAGCTGATTACTAGTAATTAGCATTAATTACTTTGTTTACCAACTGTTGACGCTTGTCATAATGCATTAATTACTTAACACCTGCATAATAATGCTTTGACTAACCAATTGACATTTGTCTTAATTATGTTGATGATAATTTTATAGTGGTCAGTCAATATGGAATATCCATTAGGAATCAGATACAATGGATAATGGTCATTTTGATTGACTTGTTTTGAAGTTTATTTGTACATATGGAATAGTAATTATAAACATGTTATTGCCATGCATTTCTAGACAAGGTATAAATACCCAGCGAAAAACTTAGAGAGTCAGTTTTTACAGTTATGGGAGTTTAGTTTTACAGCTATGAGAGTTTTAGAGTTTTGAAGTTGAGATTAGTTTTGAGAGTGCATGAGAGGGTTATGTTGAACTTGGGTCGTAAGATGGGGTATTTTAAGTTGACGGGATTTTAGAGCTAATAAGTTGCTACGAATAGAACATGGGACTTTGGCGGTTTAAACAGCTGGCGTATTTATACTTTGATTTGTTTTAACATTTGGGTTGATCGTTTTGACTTGTGAAATAAATTTGTGTGGAACCAACGAGCCGTCTTCATTATCTATGAAACCCGCATGAGGCGTGTGGTGTTACACAGGGCCGAGTGCTTGGCTCAGTAGGCCTAAACCTGGCGCTGAGAACATCCCGGATAATCTGTACAATGATTTTGAGCTAGGTCCTGACGATTCTGTCCCCGCACCTACATATCCTGATGGAAGGAACTCTTCACCTGGTACAAGCACCTCGCTCAGTATCCCTGGTGAATCCATATCATAAAGCATCATTAAGATAACAAAAGATGCATTTGTTTCAATATGTCCTCTGTCAGTATTAAAACATTGTTATCAAAAAGTATAAAAAAACACGTATAGTTAAATAGTAACTGCGAATGAACGATATAATTATTAAAACATTTTCACATACACCAAAAATTACTAACTACACCATCACTGTAATAGTGCTCTTATACAGAAAACAATGAACATAATTATATCTGTTTATTCATCTTATTTTAATATCTTTGAAGCATTATCAGCTCTGTATTTTGTATCTTGCAGTCAATCTGTTGTGATTTTGTACTGGACGAGTATGTTAGTTGATGGTGTAGAGGTTTGTCATATTTTCTTAAAAGAGAGCAGTGGACTCTACAACCCCTTTTTATTGTGTTATTAGTATTGGTTAATGGCTTAATCTTGGATACTTACATGTACGTATTTTTGTAGAAAGTACCATTGATTTTAGTTGAGGCATTTCATTACATTTACTTACTGTTTTATTTCATTAAATTTTGTTAGAGATATCGATATACTATAAACTTTGTGCTGGCGTTTTATTCCATATAATAGAACACTCTGTGTGCTTCATATTGTCCTCCTCGAAATAATCTTTAGTGTTCCTTACACATTGAAGACTGTACATGTACATGTAATATGAATTTGTTACAGTTTTCTTTTTGTAGACATACTTTGATTTTCATAACTTTCATAGACAACTTCGGTACATAATGTTGATTTTAAAAAGAGCGCCGCTTTACAACCTCTTCTTTAACTGACGTCATTTCAAGTAAACGTCACATGTAACGTCACCATGTACTGACAGTAAGCAATATTTGACCCATGTAGCAATCTGATGACGAAGTGAGCATATGGAGTATATATTGTTTCCTACTTGAAAATAGTGACATCATAGGTTGCTTTTTCTTGAAATGACGTCACTTACAGAAGAGGTTGTAAATCCCATAGCAGCGATCAAAATGAAATTGTGTCAACATACTGACAAAACAGCGTCGTGCTTTTTTCAGATGTTTGTACGAGTATTACGTTCTGTTCAGGAGAAAATCTAAAACTGGTTTGTTTATTGATATTTTGTGATATGTTAGTCAATAAAACTTTAACTTTACATAAAAATCTGCTGTTTATATAACTTCTATACACTGCAACTCCATTATAACGCAATCGGGGGGGGGTCCAAAGACTCGCCATCGCGTTATATCCGACCGCGTTAAAATCTAAAGACATGAATCATAGAGAAGGGATATACCAACTTTCCCCACCCACCCAATATAGCGTTGTGCATACGACGTTTTCATAAATTTCGTATTTGTTTTAATAGATAGGTAGATGAAAATATATAAAACTTATTTATGCATTATTATTTGAAAACTATTTCAAAACAAAACTGTATTGGGATAATTGAAAGGGATTTTATTGTGATTGTACTCGACAAAGCGCAGTCACATATAGATGGCAACATTGTTTTATGCACATTTTACTATGATGACTGTATTCTATAGCATACATTGTTAAGTCCTTATTGATTTTAATTACTATTTATACTTTTGCTAGAACTGACTTGAAAACACTTAAACTTCATGGTAATATTGCATCGCCCTTGTAAGGATGCACCGATTGACCAAAGTAAAGTACTCCCTTAATTCCCTTGTATGGTGTATATGTTTTAAATTTACTTCATTGTCTATATTCATCATACCTTCAACAATAATTTCTACGGGTCGTGAAAAATCGGAATTTATAATTAACACATCTGGAGGTCAAAGTTCAAGTTTTGGTAGGGTGTAAATTCCACGCCAATTTTGGGCCGTACCAATACCTGTACAGGGACAGGTTAAGAAAAAAGCGGACCCAACTTTATACTCAACCCATGTCGAGGTCAAAGTTCAAGTTTGGATAGGCAGTAAAGTCCGGTCCGATTTGGGGTCGTACTATTCCCGTTACTGGGACAGGTCCGGAAAAAATCGGACCCGACTTTATACTCGACCCATTTCAAATGCCATATTCAAGTTTGGTCGGGTTAAAAGTCCGATTTTTTGGGTCGTACCAATTCTGGTACTTTGAAAGCTGGCTCTTTATCCGCCTCCAGACGTGTATTCACAGCGGACTCGGTCGAATGTTGATCAATGTCAGTGTTTGCTTTGCATTCAACCTAGGTAGGTCGTAAATTGAATGTTGATGTACGATGTACGATTGCTGCGCCAACTTCAATTAGTTCATAATTTAAGCAAGCAATGAATGATTGCACCAAGTTGATCGGTAACATAAAATATGAAATGTCATGAAAATGAGATTCTAGATGTTCTCCGAACGTTTTGGATGACGCTGACATTTACATACAGATTATGAGAAGCTCCCATGTACACCACCATGATACAGCTCTTACACACTTCAGCTCCCATGTACACCACCATGATACAGCTCTTACACACTTCAGCTCCCATGTACACCACCATGATACAGCTCTTACACACTTCAGCTCCCATGTACACCACCATGATACAGCTCTTACACACTTCAGCTCCCATGTACACCACCATGATACAGCTCTTACACACTTCAGCTCCCATGTACACCACCATGATACAGCTCTTACACACTTCAGCTCCCATGTACACCACCATGATACAGCTCTTACACACTTCAGCTCCCATGTACACCACCATGATACAGCTCTTACACACTTCAGCTCCCATGTACAACACCATGATACAGCTCTTACACACTTCAGCTCCCATGTACACCACCATGATACAGATCTTACACACTTCAGCTCCCATGTACAACACCATGATACAGCTCTTACACACTTCAGCTCCCATGTACACCACCATGATACAGATCTTACACACTTCAGCTCCCATGTACACCACCATGATACAGCTCTTACACACTTCAGCTCCCATGTACACCACCATGATACAGCTCTTACACACTTCAGCTCCCATGTACACCACCATGATACAGCTCTTACACACTTCAGCTCCCATGTACACCACCATGATACAGCTCTTACACACTTCAGCTCCCATGTACACCACCATGATACAGCTCTTACACACTTCAGCTCCCATGTACAACACCATGATACAGCTCTTACACACTTCAGCTCCCATGTACACCACCATGATACAGCTCTTACACACTTCAGCTCCCATGTACACCACCATGATACAGCTCTTACACACTTCAGCTCCCATGTACACCACCATGATACAGCTCTTACACACTTCAGCTCCCATGTACACCACCATGATACAGCTCTTACACACTTCAGCTCCCATGTACACCACCATGATACAGCTCTTACACACTTCAGCTCCCATGTACACCACCATGATACAGCTCTTACACACTTCAGCTCCCATGTACACCACCATGACACAGCTCTTACACACTTCAGCTCCCATGTACACCACCATGATACAGCTCTTACACACTTCAGCTCCCATGTACACCACCATGATACAGCTCTTACACACTTCAGCTCCCATGTACACCACCATGATACAGCTCTTACACACTTCAGCTCCCATGTACACCACCATGATACAGCTCTTACACACTTAAGGTTACACATGTTGACCGAGTGGTTATCATAATATTTGATTGGTTTACACAACAATGATATTCTAAATAGCACAACCATGTTAGTACATTGAGATAGATACAATTGATAGAAAAACTATTTCAAAGCATCCACTGCACAAGTTTGTCTTGATTCTGTGTTGTTGTATAGTCCGTTTATATTTACCAGCCAATGAAAACATGTTTTGCAAAATATTGACCAATAAACACTTGTATACACATCTAATTTTGAATTGATAGTAGACGTACTCTTTCTTCACTTGCATTAATAAAACAACCAAGTTGGTGTTTGCATCCTAGTTTCAGAACTTTCCATACAAAACAGACACGAGTCTGTGTAGAATCCTGATCACATCAATATATTCAGGAGAGTCAACAGAACTAGAAGTGTAGAGTGTGCCAGGGTGTCTGAAAAATGTAGGATTATAGATATATGAACTGATCACATCAATATATTCAGGAGAGTCAACAGAACTAGAAGTGTAGAGTGTGCCAGGGTGTCTGAAAAATGTAGGATTATAGATATATGAACTGATCACATCAATATATTCAGGAGAGTCAACAGAACTAGAAGTGTAGAGTGTGCCAGGGTGTCAGAAAAATGTAGGATGCCAGGGTGTCTGAAAAATGTAGGATTATAGATATATGAACTGACCACATCAATATCTTCAGAAGAGTCAACAGAACCAATGGAACTAGAAGTGTAGAGTGTGCCAGGGCGTCTGAAAAATGTAAGAGAATACGTGTAGGAACTGTTTGATGTACTTAACGCCATTAAAAACGCAACTATTTCACTAAGGCCTTCATTTTGTTCCAAATGTTAAACGCGTTTTATTGTTACAAATGTTTAAATTATTCATATAAAAGAAATAACGCTATGGCCCTAATATCAATATTTCATAATTGATTAAGTTAAGGAAATGATAATTAAAATACAATTTTTAGTTGCGTTTTAATGGCGTGGAGTATACGAACGCGAGTCGACTGTTTTCAAACCGATTATTTAGCGAGAATAGGAAACAAAATAATCTTAATACAGTAAAACCTCAATAATAAGACCACCATTGAGACTCTCTTAATTTTGAGGGGGTCTTAATTTTGAGGTTGAATATAGAGCAAAACAGTGAAAAAGGACTTGAATATTGTGTTCTTAATTTTGAGATGGTCTTATTATTGAGGTGGTCATTAAGTGCGGTTTAACTGTCAATATATTCGGGAAAACATTGGTTTATCGTCAGCTTACCGGCACCACAGACGGTATACTCTTCATCAGTGTTATCTCCACAATCATCCAGCTCATTGCACAGGTCATAATAGTGGATACACCGACCATTTCCACACCGTATCATCCCCCAGCGGCATGTATATTTGTCCTGAAAAATGGAAAACATTTGATCGAATGGAAAACTGTACACAAACAATTTTCAAGAGGACTTCTACTTTGAAAGTGTGGTTATGTATGTACAGTAGAACCTCAATATTACGACCACCTTTGTAACCCTTGAAAATTGGTCTTAATAATGAGGTGGTCGTAATGTTGAGGTTCAATAAAGAGAATTTACTGTACATGTATATGATTTTATTAACCTAACAGCCGTGATAGCTCAGATGGTAGCGAGTCCTGCCTAACAGTGCTTATGAAGCTTTTTAGTTTTGGGTCCGAGTTCGAGACCATCGGCAAGTAGTTTTTTTCATTACAATATTATATATTTCGTTAGTCATCTACAGCTGTACTTAGACGACTTATACTTAATGTTCGCTCGAATAGCATTAATTAAAAACATTGTATAACATGTGTATCTATAAGCTATTCACTAATAATGATTTGGTTTCATGATTTTTAAAGTGAACGACACATCGTGCAGTAGATTTACATGTACATTAATAGCTACATACTCGCAGTATATGGAACAAAGTTGATATGGCTACTTCGAAAAACGTAAGGGGTTCAAGTTAACATTTTAGCGCCGACGCTATAGCCATCATTAAACATGTTTGATTTAACGACAAAGAAATTAGACGATAACAAAAAAATCAAAAATAAACAGACAGAAACGACAAACAATAAGTAATTGACTAGCACTGAGTAAGGGATAAAAAATCATATTGTCCATAAAAATGGTAGTCAGGAATGTGTCTCAAACTCGCACCCAATGTATTGGTCAAAGTTACTAGTCAGAAGCGCTACCGATTGAGTTATCGCTACTGTCTACTTTGAGCGATATTTCATCAAAATTTAATACTAATCCTGAAGATAATAGGCATGATTATGACCGTAAGCTGTTTTACATGTATTGGAAATTGGGTATGATCGTGTTTACTATCGACTTATCTTAACTTAGTTTTTATACGATAATTTGCTATATGAAAACAAACTAAAAACTGTTTATACTTTTGTTACAGATAAAAATCAGGGACCGTTGCATCGTCCCATGAGGGTATTTAAGCATATCACACAATATATTGAGTTTGTATGCTTCCTAATATACACACACAATGAAAATATAAAAGAAAAAAAATAGAATTATCTGTTTATCGCGTTGGGTTTGTATACACACAAACTTAGAATCAAAATAAACAAGATCAAAGATAAACATTATCATGTACATGCATTACAAATCAAATCCATATTACGTATTAAATAGGGGAGGGGGGGGGGGATTTAACGAACTATGCACGTACTGATAATATTAACTATGTAATCGCTCTATAACACTACTAGTTATTGCAATTAATAAATTACTTAGATGCATGTTTTTAATGTAATTATACCTGACATTGGCTTACATTCATGACGTTTTCATAAAGTACGCAGTCTGTATTGTCGCAAGATATTACTTACAAAATAATTATTTAAAAATTGATTTGTAAAAGAACACGTTTTTATAACAGACATAATATCATACGAATATCATAATGTATTGAAATAAACACTCGTAGGCGTGTCGCTGTGTCTGTCGTCAGTTTATACGATCACATATTCAAAGCATTTAAAATCAAACAAAATGAAATGTAGTCGAGTATATGTTTGATTATTCTCAATTTACAAACTAAATATACAAAACTAAAACGAAGCTTCAATCATATTCTATTTATTTAATTTGAGAAGTATTGCCTGCTGTATGATATGTATAACATTGTATTGATATTGCTGTTTTCACATTTTGCCACTATGTTGTGTATTGATATGTGTCAATCTCACGGGCCTCCGGCCTACATATATATTGAAAATAAAACGTACATATCATGTCATATTGTAAAGTGTTGTTTGAAGACTTTCCTATCGCCATCATATCGAGCTTATCAACAGCAGGTGGGGTCGCTCGTGTCATTTTATTCTAGTTCCGAATACGGTATTCATTTAACAGACGAATGACAACGTGCACATCAGTGACATAAGCATGCATCGATCAAATGTTCAGCAACGCGATGCAATTACCCCGGTGCAAATTGGATTGTATGTATATCGGAAGAAAAAGTAAGTTCTTGTTTAAATTATTTCATACGATTTTCTATTAACATGATTAGTATTCCGCGGGAAACGGTTTCCTAAGTTATGTCAGTTTCTTGAGAATTTGCAGTCTTTTACAGGTAGTACTTGAATTTCTATGTACTATACCATGTACATGCTCACGTACCATGTTTCATTTATGTTGAAAAAACTACAGGCATCATTCGAAAAGTGTCCGTCCGTCTGTCTGCATTGTAATTCCAACGTTAGTATATACCGAATAGGCTGCGTTTGTGGAATTATACTGTTCTTTTCATGTTCTTAATTGTATACATAATATCCCTAAGTTTGGTCCATTAATACTGCCCGAGTATTAAAATGGACGCATTATTATTATAAAAGATTATTATTTCAACAATTTTGCCACGGTTGTAGCGTGATTATTAATAAGTTGAGCCGCGGCCGTGGGTCCAGTGGTTAGTGCGCTGGACTTGTAACCCGGCGATCCGGGTTCGATTCCCGGTCGCGGCAGGTCATACCCGTCCATGAAAATTTGACAAAAATGTCGATTTTCCTCCTCATGTGGAGAAGTTGCCGGCTCCTTGTGGAAGGGTAAGTTAGTACTGGTTAGATTTCAGTCCAGGAAAAACTGGTTAGGTGAACCGGCCGCCGTATATAACTGAAATATCGTTGAGAAACGGCGTTAAACCCGATGAAACATTAATAAGTTTAGAATGCACTCAGGGAGAGGATACTTATCTTGAAAATATCTTATTTTATCATTTATTATTATGATTGTTCAAATGATCATAATGTATAGATAAGTTGAGCGTATTAAACACATTGGTCTACCCAAAACGTTCGTAATATTTCTACGCGGTTGCGTAAAAACACTCAGACCTTTCGATACTTTTGTTTTGGTCCGGTTGAATGCTGAAGTACGTCAGATCTCAGCCGAGAAGCATTTTTTATTGCGCGGCATTGTGTAAGCAGACCAGCATGATGCCAAACCTCGACGTGTACTTGGTACGATTGCGACTTTTTATTTGCATTGTAATATATTTAGTTCGACTCTCTTCGGATCAATTAATTATGTTCCTGTACAAAATTATTTAAATAATATAGATCTACAATCGATTGTGTAGTGAAATGGAGTGATTGACTTGTGGAAGTAAAGTGTGTGAAACATATTCAAATTAGACGTTATCAACATCAGAAATTACCGAAGACATTTTGTCGGGTTATGATGAAAATCTGAGTGAAAACCCCAGATCTTAATAATGAAAATGTAAAGGTAAGTCGTATGTCTGATGACAATAATAACAGCTGTTATTGATTGAGTTAACTAAAGCGAGTATATATAATTATATTCTGACAAATTGTGTTATTTTCTGCGTTATGGACGGTTAGCCTATTTGTAACAACATTTCAGACCGTTATTTTGGCTTCAACAAGCATAACCTCTAGTAAACAATTGTGATATAATATCTTCAAAAATATTTGATCTGTAAGTAGATTGTAGCATTAATAAAGATGTCGTTTACATGACTGTTTTCACACCTTTACCTACTCAATATTTACCCGTTTCTTGTTAATGCAAATGATCATTTATTTATCTATCGTTTCCACGCGCAGTGCGCGTAATAAATGAATAAAAGAAGCTTGACACGTTTAGTCTACTTCATTGCATATGCCAATTAAATGGCCGCGGTCCCATTCGCTTCAAGCCAATGATTGCAGCCGCGACTCCAGAAAATGTTTTTTTGCGGCGGCTACTAAGCCTATGCGTTTGCGTAATTTAATCAATATATTGATACAAAAAGTCGTAAAAACTGGTTCGGGTCTGTACCTTAAAATTGTCTAAGCTAATCATATTATTTTGTCTGTTTTTATAGAACCTGTTTATCTAGCCTATTCAATTTCAGTGTTATGTACTTTATTCTGTAATCTGCTGAATTATTATCATTTTGACGATTTAAATCTTTTCTTATAGGTCACTTAATTATATTGTTCATTACATAAAACTATACAAATTTTCATTACAATTATGTCCTTTTTTTGCGTCTGTTTATTTTTTTTCCTGAAGCATTATATATCAAATTTGTTTGAATGTTTGTTGCAGGATTTTCTAAAATAGAAGTAACAATTGTGAAACTGTTTTATTAGACTTTTCATAAAGTCATAAATCAAACGAGGACATGTATATCACATAACATGTTATCACTCAACTGGGCCTGAAAAACCGTAAGTGTGCAAAATAACTTTAATATTCTGAGTAGAAAATCCTTACTATCAGTTTATTGACTATTATTCGCTAGAAATGATAACATTTATGCCTATGTATTAAAGCGCTTTACATTTTTACGGAATTACGGAGCGACATGCTTCCTTCCGGGGAAAGGTGTTGGAATACTATAGGACAGAGCGGGATCGAACCGAGGAAAGGTTTTGGGATACTTTATGGCAGAGCGGAATCGAGCTGGGTAAAGTTGTTGGGATACTATATGACAGAGCTGGAGTAAAGTGTTGGGGCACTATACAACAGAGCTGGATTGAGCAGGAGGAGAGTGTTGGGATACTATAGGACAGAGCTGGATTGAGCCGGAGGAGAGTGTTGGGATACTATAGGACAGAGCTGGACTGAGCCGGAGGAGAGTGTTGGGATACTATAGGACAGAGCTGGACTGAGCCGGAGGAGAGTGTTGGGATACTATAGAACAGAGCTGGACTGAGCCGGAGGAGAGTGTTGGGATACTATAGGACAGAGCTGGACTGAGCCGGAGGAGAGTGTTGGGATACTATAGAACAGAGCTGGACTGAGCCGGAGGAGAGTGTTGGGATACTATAGGACAGAGCTGGATTCAGCCGGAGGAAAGGGTTGTGATACTATAGGACAGAGCTGGATTCAGCCGGAGGAAAGGGTTGGGATACTATAGGACAGAGCTGGATTCAGCCGGAGGAAAGGGTTGTGATACTATAGGACAGAGCTGGATTCAGCCGGAGGAAAGGGTTGGGATACTATAGGACAGAGCTGGATTCAGCCGGAGGAAAGGGTTGGGATACTATAGGACAGAGCTGGATTCAGCCGGAGGAAAGGGTTGGGATACTATAGGACAGAGCTGGATTCAGCCGGAGGAAAGGGTTGGGATACTATAGGACAGAGCTGGATTCAGCCGGAGGAAAGGGTTGGGATACTATAGGACAGAGCTGGATTCAGCCGGAGGAAAGGGTTGTGATACTATAGGACAGAGCTGGATTGAGCCGGAGGAGAGTGTTGGGATACTATTGGACAGAATGGGATTGAGTCTGAGGAGAATGTTGGGATACTATAGGACAGAGTGGAGTTGAACCGGAGGAGAGTGTTGGGATACTATAGGACTGAGTGGGATTGATCCGTAGGAGAGGGTTGTGATACTATTGGACAGAATGGGATTGAGTCTGAGGAGAATATTGGGATACTATAGGACAGAGTGGAGTTGAACCGGAGGAGAGTGTTGGGATACTATAAGACAGTGGAGTTGAACCGGAGGAGAGTGTTGGGATACTATAGGACAGAGTGGAGTTGAACCGGAGGAGAGTGTTGGGATACTATATAACAGAGTGGAGTTGAACCGGAGGAGAGTGTTGGGATACTTTAGGACAGAGTGGGATTGAGCCGGAGGAGAGTGTTGGGATACTATAGGACAGAGTGGAGTTGAACCGGAGGAGAATGTTGGGATACTATAGGACAGAGTGGGATTGAGCCGGAGGAGAGTGTTGGGATACTATAGGAATGAGTGGGATTGAGCCTGAGGAGAGTGTTGGGATACTATAGGACAGAGTGGAGTTGAACCGGAGGAGAGTGTTGGGATACTATAATACAGAGTGGAGTTGAACCGGAGGAGAGTGTTGGGATACTATAGGACAGAGTGGGATTGAGCCGGAGGAGAGTGTTGATATACTATAGGACTGAGTGGGATTGAGCCGGAGGAGAGTGTTGGGATACTATAGGACAGAGTGGGATTGAGCCGGTGGAAAGTGTTGGGATACTATAGGACTGAGTGGGATTGAACCGGAGGAGAGTGTTGGGATACTATAAGACTGAGTGGGATTGAGCCGGAGGAGAGTGTTGGGATACTATAGGACTGAGTGGAGTTGAACCGGAGGAGAGTGTTGGGATACTATAGGACAGAGTGGGGTTGAGCCTGAGGAGAGTGTTGGGATACTATAGGACTGAGTGGGATTGAGCCGGAGGAGAGTGTTGGGATACTATAGGACAGAGTGGGGTTGAGCCTGAGGAGAGTGTTGGGATACTATAGGACAGAGTGGGGTTGAGCCTGAGGAGAGTGTTGGGATACTGTAGGACAGAGTGCGATTGAGCCTGAGGAGAGTGTTGGGATACTATAGGACTGAGTGGGATTGAGCCGGAGGAGAGTGTTGGGATACTATAGGACTGAGTGGGATTGAACCGGAGGAGAGTGTTGGGATACTATAGGACTGAGTGGGATTGAGCCGGAGGAGAGTATTGGGTTACTGTAGGACTGAGTGGGATTGAGCCGGAGGAGAGTGTTGGGATACTATAGGAATGAGTGGAGTTGAACCGGAGGAGAGTGTTGGGATACTATAAGACTGAGTGGGATTGAGCCGGAGGAGAGTGTTGGGATACTATAGGAATGAGTGGAGTTGAACCGGAGGAGAGTGTTGGGATACTATAGGACTGAGTGGGATTGAGCCGGAGGAGAGTATTGGGTTACTGTAGGACTGAGTGGGATTGAGCCGGAGGAGAGTGTTGGGATACTATAGGAATTAGTGGGATTGAACCGGAGGAGAGTGTTGGGATACTATAGGACTGAGTGGGATTGAGCCGGAGGAGAGTGTTGGGATACTATGGGAATGAGTGGGATTGAGCCGGAGGAGAGTGTTGGGATACTATAGGAATGAGTGGGATTGAGCCGGAGGAGAGTGTTGGGATACTATAGGAATGAGTGGGATTGAACCGGAGGAGAGTGTTGGGATACTATAGGAATGAGTGGGATTGAGCCGGAGGAGAGTGTTGGGATACTATGGGAATGAGTGGGATTGAGCCGGAGGAGAGTGTTGGGATACTATAGGAATGAGTGGGATTGAGCCTGAGGAGAGTGTTGGGATACTATAGAAATGAGTGGGATTGAGCCGGAGGAGAGTGTTGGGATACTATAGGACAGAGCTTGATTGAGCCTGAGGAGAGTGTTGGGATACTATAGGACAGAGTTGGGTTGAGCCGGAGGAGAGTGTTGGGATACTATAGGACAGAGATCTCGGGGTTGAGCCTGAGGAGAGTGTTGGGATACTATATGGCACAGCGTGATCGAACCGGGGGAATTTGTTTGGATACTATAGGTTATAGCGTGATCGAGCCGGGAAACGGGATCGAGCCGGGGAAAGTTGTTGGGATACTATAGGACAGAGCGGGATGGAGCTGGGGAAATGTGTTGGGATACTTTATAGCAGAGCGGAATCGAGCCGAAGGAAGGTGTTGAAATACTATGGGACAGAGCGGGATCGCGACGGGCCTTCCGCCTTGACACAGCAATCATGTGTTTGTGTATGTCAAATAAGTGTTTATTTAAGATATATGTGTGAAAATAGTGTTTAAATTTATCCATAGGATTATAATTATTTGAAATTTGTGTATGTCATGTTTGTGAGCACAATACTTTTTGCCCAGCACGGTTTTTGGTCTGAATGACATAATTTGTTCATTGTAATTTACATATACTTACGTCCTAATATTTCAACTAGATCATGAATAGGAAGTAGTATGGATGCGTATAATAAAGCATTGTGGTGTAGTGGTTAAAGGGTTCAGCGCCTGGACTCCTGACCGAAGCTCGTGAGTTCGAGCCCCGTGTACAGCTGGGTTTAAAGTTGTGCGACCGTGTATCGCAATGTAATTTAGATATCGAAATTTTAAATAACAAGATGTGTTTCTCAGACCATGAACTTGTCACTAACATTTGGTTCACTGTCCTGGCATGACACTATCATAGTTGATTTTAACATGAATGACTAGAAATATAATAATCATGTATTCCATTTAACAGCATTAAAGGTTCAGTGCAAGTACATGCAAAGTAGTGGAAAGGACGTAAACTTGTTAAACGTTTTAGCTATATTTTGAGACGGTATAATGCATTCCCATTCCGTCGGGATCATAAATAAAACTTAAGACTGGTCATCCCTAAACAAATAAACTTAATTCAAACTGAGAGTCTGGTGGGTTCTCATAACTAGCGGTAGAACATTTATTACACCGGGTTTTATGGTGTTCAAATGGAATACATATACAATACTTCATAGAAATGTATGCGTGTATGATAATCAAAGCAGACAGCGGACTGATAGGGAAATAAGGTATTCTAAACAAACTATACCTTTAGGTACTTTTATATAGACAGAAGCAGTAGACACATTTGTTATGATATACAGCAGTTGATAGAAAATAAACCAGACAAATGTTGACCATATTTGACTGCCTGACGTCGGCGTATTCAAATTCCGTCGGGAAAACAAAACATCTGTTTGTTTTCGCAAATATCTTGTTAACTTGAACAGACACACTTATTAATTATCTTGCGATGCGTAATACTCAGCTGTTGAACATTCCTAATACCCCCTCTTCGAAGTTTTCATATAGATTTCTGAAAATTCGAACGTTGTCGCTACTTTGAAATCGGACTGTCGGCGGAATAGGTCTAAACCATGGATGTTATTGGTATAAAAGTGAACGTTTTAACACCACCTACCGGCCATATGCTCATTTTCCGGATTGATGTTATGTGCATGCCGACCGCGTATACAAATTCCGTCGGGATAAAATAACATACATTTTTTTTTGCCAACATCATGTCAACTTGAAAACACACACTTATTAATGATCTGACGATATATGATATTCAGCAGTAGAATATTTCTATCTTCCCCTATGCGATGTTTTCATTTCGTGTAATTTTCATATTTTCGGAATTTGTCGAAACTTTGAAATCTCGCTGTCGGCGGAATATTTCTGTGCCGTGAACGATTTTTGCATTAAAGAGAATATTGAAATGTCGGCAAACTGGGTGTATCCTTTAATATTTGGATTGATGTTACATTCGTACCGTAAAATACAACAGTAACAAGGATGTAAAATTGGAGAAAATGACCATATTTTGACTGCCTGCCGTCGGCGTATTCAAATTCCGTCGGGATAAAAAAATATATCTGTTTTCGCAAATATCTTGTTAACTTGAATTCACACACTTATTAATCATCTCGCGATGCGTTATACTCAGCAGTAGAACATTCCTTATATCCCCTCTTCGACGTTTTCATTTCATATAAATTTCTGACAATTCGAACGCTACTTTGAAATCGCGTTGTCGGCGGAATAGGTCTAAACTATGGATGTTATTTGCATTAAAGGGAACATTGAAATGTCGACAAACTGGGTATACCCTTTAATATTTGAATCGATGTTACGTTCCTACCGTAAAATACAGTAACAAGGATATAAAATTGGAGAGAATGACAAAAGTTTGGCTATGTATGACTTGCCGTCGTCGGCGTATTCAAGTTCCGTCGGGGTAACAAAACACACATTGCTTCCTCGGGTGATTCCTTTATATGAAACATACGTTTTTACTATAATACCGTCATGACTTATGGCAGTACTAGCAGTAATACCATGTTACTGCTGAAGTTGAAGCACTAGCAGTAATAATATGTAATATTTCCGGAATGTTAATTCTCTAAAACCTGTTGTCGAAATACAGTTACGTTATTGCTAATGTGCAGTCATTTGCCTATTTTGTAATGTTATTACTAGTAGTAAACTGCAGTATTACCCTTAAATGTTATTGCTAGCTGCAGTACACACCTCTCACGCATATCACTCTTGTTGTTTATAGTATCAACAATGAATCTGAATCTGACCATTCTCTTTCTGCTACCAATATTATCTGCATTATTACTGCTAGTATTATTGATATACAGCAGTAATACTTCTACCTCTTCCAGCAGTAGTACTGCTGTTACTGCTGTTACTGCTGTTACTGCTGTTACTGCTGTTACTGCTGTTACTGCTAACTTCACACCGGTCCTCATGTATTACATTTAATTTATTATAGAAATAGAACATGATAAAGATACTATAAAACGTTTAAAAATGTACCAAACTTACCATAAATCTTGACATACGTTGGATTCTACAAATAACACCTTTAAACTAATAATCATTGGGACGGAAGAGAAGTGGACTACAGAATACAGTTCAGAATACCCAAATTTCATAATATCAAGGAACACAAAGCGAGCAGAACATTTCTAAAGTGCTTCGAAGCGAAATAAAATTAAGAAGAGTTGAACCAAAACGCGGCGACACAAGCATTTGCCCATTTACGACTAAAGGAATTCCACACAAAACAGAAATTAAGCTAGGATAGGTTTGAACTAGACATCTATAGTTTTTAGACTGGGGCGTTAGCCCCATGTCTTTAGTAACCGTAATTTTGGAAACAGCCGTGGCAGAGTTAGACACATTTGATACCACTCTTTGTATCACTACGCTTGATTTGCATACGACATATACGACCAATCAACATGTCGAATTGATCGTGACATTTATTGTTTAAGTGTTTGTGGTTAAAATTGTTTTGGTAAGAGCAGCTTTTATTAACGTAAAAAGAGAAATCGATGAATTGAGGGAGGACTATTTTTCATCGGAAACAAGTGTTCTACCTGGCTGATACAGCGGTAGTAAAGCCATATATAGAGAGGCTGGGCTTATCTGACAGATGGATGATAATACTGAAACATAATCTCTAGTAAACAGAACCACGTGTGTGTTTATACAGAAACAATCTGATAGTTTAGAATCTTAAAGAAGTGTTTGGTATAAAATATTGTTGCTAAATATTCAAACAATCAATAACTCGCTGAGAGGGAGGTCCTGACCTTTATGTGGGCAGGCTTTAGCAGTTGGAGGTAAATTTTAATTTTTAGCAGACAATAAAATATTGGCAGTACTGATTGATAATTGCTTCCAGGAAAACTGGTTAGGTCAATTGACCGCTGTATATGACTGAAAAAAATGTTAAAACCCTACGTAAAACCTCATCAAATAAATAAAGAAAGGGTTTATGGAAACGTACATCTTTTTCGGCTAAACTCGTGATCAAGGAAATGCCTGGGTATCTGTTTGACAGACCTGAACAGTATGCCGACACTACTAGTTTGCGGACACTATCCTATTCAGCGTATTGTGAACAATTCCGGGTTTTTAACTGGATGACAAGCAGACAAAGTCAGATTGTGAAACGAAAACATTGGTGTCGCTCTCAACGGGTATTACATCTAGGGCGCCCCAGTCTTTCTGCGCTTTCAGCGCTTTGATAATGTATACACTTTGGCAAGCAAATACTATGACTAAACAGTCCTACAAAATGGTCTAATCTTTCCCATGTTCTCCTAGTTTTATTATCTGCTAGCTGATCATTATCATAACATCTCAATTACACACCTCATCCCAAGGAACAGTTAATTCATACAGCCGAAGCCTAACTGGCAGTATCAAGTTACAAACTCAGATGGTCAGCTTCTCAGCCGAAATTTACATGAAAGTTGTGATTTGGGTTTGATGCAACTAATTATTTTTCATGCAATACTTAATATACATGGAATCAACAAGTTCAACGTGTACTTTTATTCATTATAATTTCATCTGTTATGCAAGAAACATTAAACATTTTAACATTTATATTTACAAAAAACATTCTTTGTGAGTTATGACAATGGATAATACATTAAACCCTGTAGTTTATATTAGATATTGTTCAGTTTATACTATAGACAGATATATTTATTCAGCATACTTGTCTTTGATGCAAGAACAATTTTAATTCAAATATATACACATTGACCGACTCTAAGCACATGAAATAAAAACATTAACATAAACGTAAACTATTCAACAGCCCTATTACTCGATCGTCAAAGCAAACATCATTTAGCCGTAAATGTCAGGTACAGTATAAACTCGATAATGAGACCACCAATGGGTCCGCCATAAAGTGGTCTTAATATCGAGTTGGTCTCATTATTGAGTTTAGTCATATTGTGCGTGGTATACGGACAAAATCCGGTCCGGACAAAATCCCTTTAGCTCATGTTACACAAGGCGGATTTTGTCCTACACTCATTGTGCGTATCAGTACTTGTAATGTTTTGTTTTTTTCTAGATATTTGTGTTATTTTAAACGGTCGTTATATTGAGTTGGTCGCAAAATCGAGTTGGTCGCATCATGAGGTTTTACTGTACTATATTTTACTATCCACTTATGTTCATAGTACTCTACCATGACGATATAAAATGTATGTGTATATGTGGCGAAATAGTACTCTTTTTGAGGCGCTTTAGCGTCTCTTTGCTATCATCGTCTCAACCGGAAGTTTACTCGAAATACCGCCATCCAATATTCATCGTCCAAGAAAATAGTACATGTTCATTCCTCTGATTTATTATTTTTCTTTTGCAATAGTATATTCGTTTATTTACATTGTCCCCACTCGTGAAAGCACTTTTAGTATAGCCTATTTGAAATGAAAATGATTGGGCGTGTAAAGAAAACGTTTTGAATTGAATGTCTATACTTATCTTTTTCATAATATATGAGTTTTCAATGATCTTTCACTCGTACCAGCTACATCGATATTTATTATTTCTTTGTGCTCTCAATCAGAGACACTGAATTGTTGCTTTGACAAAAAGTAGTTATTGTATGTCACGATTTCGGCAACCTTATACGATTATTTAGGTTAAAGTTTATGATATGAAAGGCTATCCTTTGAAATTGTTTGTTTTCAATACCCGGCCGACCAACCAAACTTAGTAGAATTGGTCCGTATCTTCCAGTGGTCTGTCGTTGCTTTTTCTTCGTTCATTACTGATGTATGTGGAACATATAATAGGGCTTTTGTTTACCGAGCGAACGGGTTTGGGTTCCGGTCTGATTGGGAAAATTGGCGTCGCGACTAAATTTAAAAAAAATGACATTAAAGTTAAAAAAGCCCTGGATTCAAAAAGTCTACCTACCAAATGAAGCCAACACGGATAACGTAAACACTAATATCGTTCGACATTAGTTTAACATTTTTCTGAATAAATGTTTAAAACTAAATATTTTGTCTTACACTGTCGCGGTTTTAATCCTTTACGCCATTGCCTTACACTGTCGTGGTTTTAATCCTTTACACCATGGCCTTACACTGTCGCGGTTTTCATCCTTTACACCATCACCTTACACTGTCGCGGTTTTCATCCTTTATACCATGGCCTTATACTGTCGCGGTTTTCATCGTTTACACCATCACCTTACACTGTCGCGGTTTTCATCCTTTACACCATGGCCTTACACTGTCGCGGTTTTAATCCTTCATACCATGGCCTTACACTGTCGCGGTTTTCATCCTTTACACCATGGCCTTACACTGTCGCGGTTTTAATCCTTTACACCATGGCCTTACACTGTCGCGGTTTTAATCCTTTACGCCATTGCCTTACACTGTCGCGGTTTTCATCCTTTACACCATGGCCTTACACTGTCGCGGTTTTTATCCTTTACACCATGGCCTTACACTGTCGCAGCTTTAATCCTTTACACCATGGCATTACACTGTCGCGGTTTTAATCCTTTACACCATCACCTTACACTGTCGCGGTTTTCATCCTTTACACCATGGCCTTACACTGTTGCGGTTTTAATCCTTTACACCATGGCATTACACTGTCGCGGTTTTAATCATTTACACCATGGCCTTACACTGTCGCGGTTTCAATCCTTTACACCATGGCCTTACACTGTCGCGGTTTTAATCCTTTACACCATGGCCTTACACTGTCGGGGTTTTAATCCTTTACACCGTCACCTTACACTGTCGCGGTTTCGCGGTAACACCTCACACCGATTAAAAGAATTTCAAAGTTTTTTAAAAGTCCCGATTTTATACTTCTTTATCTATATGAATTTCTGTCGGTTAAGACGAATTTTTGTCTCGAAGTTTTTCGTTACGTCGAAGTTTTTTCGAAGTCCCGCTTAACAAGTTCGCACCTTAAATCTATTGTTTAACACGAGGTCAGATCGTATCCTGCTGGCGACGAATGTTTTCACACGTCACTGAGATGATTTACCTGTATTTTCGCACATTTAATTATCGATTATTTACACAATGAAAGGATGTGTACAGAACAGAACAGAACATCTCTTTTATTCTCTCAATACATGTACACAACATGCAAATATGAGACATTTACAATTGACAATATAATATATTTTTCGAGGCTACAATATACATTCAATGTATAGTATTAGTTATAAACACTCAAGATTGTTTTCACATTTCAAAAAGATAGACACAAAGTTCATTAGTCAAAAAATAATAGTTAAATATGAGAAAGATATTACATTCTAACATTTCGTAGGATAACTTTTACAAATTTACAAAGTTTCAAAAATTCTGATTTGTTGCTAGTGCACATTAACTTTTCTAGCTTAAACATGTTTGGACGTCGATAAAAGAATGGTTTAATAAACTGTCTTCTATCATTAGAGAATTGTTCGCATTCAAATAAATAATGAAATTCATCCCCAATTTTGTTTCTACAGGAGTTACAAGTTCTTTCATTAATTGTAATTCTTGACCAGTTTCCCGTTTCAATAGATAAGCGATGGTTCCTTGTTCTAAATTTGATGAAATTATATAATAAAGATGGTTGTAGTTTGGATAAATAAGGTTCAATACCGAAAGATTTCTTAAATACTTTGTAAAATGTGTTATTTCTTGAATTTTCAACTGATGAATACCAATTATTGCCATAAACGACATAATTAGTGGTCGACCTTTTTAATTTTAATATATATTTAAAAAATTTAATTGTACACGTTTGATTAAATCTAGTTTACCAAAACCCCATATTTCAGCTCCATAGAGTAAAATAGGTTTGACAGTTTTATTAAAGAGGTCTATTTGTAAATCTATCGGAAGGTTAAGACGATTAGAATTTTTAATAAGACTGTACATTGCCCTAGTTGCTTGGTTTGAGATATGTTTTTTACAACTTAAGAAAGAGCCACTTCTATTGAAATACAGACCAAGATATTTATATTCCTTTATGTTTGAAAAGTGTTAGACTATTAATGCAAACATGTCAAATTGTTCAAAACTACGACCAAACCAATAAATTAGAACATGTCTTCTTCAACAATTGTTTTTATGTCTTAGATCGTAGCCATTTGGCGAATTTGCAATCAAAGTGGCGATAAAAAATGGCGAATTCGGCAATTACCTGCTTAAAAATGCATATTATCTGAAAGATGATGATAACATTCGATCGAATAATCCCTTCATATTACGTTGATTGCCCCTTAAGCAGCATCGTAAATTTCGATACATGTACCTGTGTGTACAACTGGTACTATCAGTAGGCGGAGTCTATCGCCTGTCAACTTTGCCAATCAAATCACGCTTATTCTGCACAGACGGTGTGTTAGCAGTATCAACACGCGTCGACGTTTTATGTCATTATTTGGTAATCAAACATTACTGTCCAGACTTCGTCGGCGTGACTCGACTTTTTAATTACATTATCACCAGAAAATATAAAGATATCGGCGAACCAATGATTACTCCTTCATGGTTATAGACTACATAGAAGCTGTGTACATGTTTTTGTCTTCGATAACGTAATTTGGGAGTTCAAAGAGAAAGTTGTGAATAATAATTGTGTTGATCATAACTATACAACGGGAACGAAGCTTCTCATTATCGTCGACGACTGTTTGTCAAAATGACAACTTAACAATAGAATGCCAAAATAAGTATATTTTTACACACTCACGCAATGTAACACATTCACACAAATTACACGTATTTTTTATAATATTTGTGATTGCTTCTTTTTGTATGTAAAAAGGAAAACTATATATATGTTTTCTTTTCTTTTTCTTAAATTGTAAATGTACTGTAAGTAAAGGCTATCCACCATGATTGTAAATTAACTACATTAATGTAGCCGTTTTTCCATTATCACACGTTATATGTTTTTTATTATGTCATATTGTTTGTAATGCTAATGTTTCCCACTTCCGCGGGACTTATGCTTTGTGTAAATAAATCTTGGAAATCTTGCATCTAAGCTCCGATTTACGATTCTTGTCAAACCCATCCATAAAACTGATATTTAAAGAATCTCCTAGATAATTTGATATGATTGCATCATATCATGTTTGAATTGAAAGAGGCAACATATACACACGCATATAGATTATTAAACACATCGTTCTTAATGAGAAGTACATAAAGTGCAATTTAAGCAATTTTTACGAACTTTTTTGCGAAAAACCGACAGTAAGGCCTCCCGACGTTTAAGTCGAATTTTCGTTAAGACGAACTATTTTCTACGGTCCCGAAAAATTCGTCTTAACGAGAGTCGACTGTATATTCATATTAGCATATCGTCGCTTGTCTTCACAAAGATCGTACCTTCATTTTGGGGCGAAAATTGTTATTTTCTATTACGTAAATAAAGCTGATTATACACTCGGGCCTCGTTTATTCGACATTTTCTATCCAAACACACGGTATCATCCGAAATAAATATCAGGTCCCGATATATCTTCTTATACATATATTGAAATCGGTAATTCAAAACCATGTGAGATCGCGATGTCCCTTACAGGATTCCGTACATGTAACCCTTTTCATTTCTAATTCATAAGCCATTAAACATAATTAACCCATTAAAACAATCAGTCGTCTTCCTCGTACATCAACACAACATGTATAAAGCAATACATGGTTTTCTGATCCCGTATGATTTGCTAATTGAGATTGATTCATTCGCAAGACACACTCACGCGCATGGTGCATTTATAAGAACATTCTGATATGGTAATTTGGATTCATACCATTGTACTTTCACTTGCCAGTCTTAAAGTGTTTTATTCACAGTTCAATGTCATGGCGTTTTTATCACACATAAATATTTTATTGTCCTTACTGATCTGCAATTGCATGTCTATAACTTTAAAAACGTTAAGTGGATGTGAAAAGTAATTAAAATACATAAGTAGGCAAATACAGCTAATGATACAGAGCTAGAAACATATCCGTGGGGAATGCATGAATAAAATAAAGCATTGATAAGAAGCCAGGCATATACATATCTAATTATAGACTATAAGTTGTATATTTACGCTAACTGCTTGTCGCAATATCTTGTTCGGATTATATATTACAGCGATTATTATTGCATACATGTTAATGATGTTCGGTTAAATAGCATACCTCCCTTACGTGTGGTAGATGAAGTGACCGTAGTTGTCGTCGTCGGGGTCGTCGTCGTCGGGGTCGTCGTAGTTGTCGTCGGGGTCGTCGTAGTTGTCGTCGGGGTCGTCGTAGTTGTCGTCGGGGTCGTCGTAGTTGTCGTCGGGGTCGTCGTACTTGTCGTCGGAGTCGTCGTTGTTGTCGTCGGGGTCGTCGTAGTTGTCGTCGGGGTCGTCGTTGTTGTCGTCGGGGTCGTCGTAGATGTCGTCGGGTCGTCGTCGGGGTCGTCGTACTTGTCGTCGGGGTCGTCGTACTTGTCGTCGGGGTCGTCGTACTTGTCGTCGGGGTCGTCGTAGTTGTCGTCGAAGTCGTCGTAGTTGTCGTCGGGGTCGTCGTAGATGTCGTCGGGGTCGTCGTAGTTGTCGTCGGGGTCGTCGTAGTTGTAGTCGGGGTCGTCGTAGTTGTCGTCGGGGTCGTCGTAGTTGTCGTCGGGGTCGTCGTAGTTGTCGTCGGGGTCGTCGTAGTTGTCGTCGGGGTCGTCGTAGTTGTCGTCGGGGTCGTCGTAGTTGTCGTCGGGTCGTCGTAGTTGTCGTCGGGGTCGTCGTAGTTGTCGTCGGAGTCGTCGTTGTTGTCGTCGGGGTCGTTGTAGTTGTCGTCGGGGTCGTCGTAGTTGTCGTCGGAGTCGTCGTAGTTGTCGTCGGAGTCGTCGTAGAAGTACTAGTTGTTGTAGTTGTTGGCGCTGATTAAATTTAAGTACAAAAATACAAAAGGAACACAAAACACAACAAAGGTAAGAACAATATTATTATTTTTTGCATTTTTCTAAATATCAAACAGGGTGTAAATAAATTCAAATACAGATGCACTATCATATTCTACAACTTAAATACATATCCAAATTACACAATATGAACCATGATGTGATGTAACGGATAAATAAGTTACATTAAACATATTTTTATAAATATAAAATCAATTGTTTACAGTCAGATTGCAGCCAAAAGAAATGTAAGCGGTTCAACTTGTATACCCTCAAAGTTCGACTGTTCAGAATGTTTCTCCTTACTGTACTCATGTCTACGAAAGCCTGGTGGTGACATTTCGGCTACAAGAATTCTCAAGTTCAACTTCATGAATGCATAATAGTAAGTTCTTGATGTTGAAATCGTGAATTCGTGAAGTTGAAATCGTGAATTCGTTAAATTCGCTGAAATGTCGGACCTAGTCATACAAAAGACGCAATTTTATTTGGTATTATTCTGTCAATTCATTCTAAAACTATCAAAAATGTGAGCATGTATACATGTAGTATTTTTTTGCCCTCATGCATCAATCAATCCTGATGACGACACGCATACGTCTTCAACTTTCAAATTCAATGTTAAGTTAATTTCCGCGCAATTCAAGAGATTTGTAAATACGACATTCCGACGCAATAGTTCAAGTCATACGAGCAGTTTTCAATGGTAATATTTTAACAGAAAATACTATTTTCGCAACAAATATTGCAGGAGCGGCAACTTATTTATAACTGAGACCGTAAACAATGCACTTGTAAATACATACATGTTCTTTCATTTATTAGCTAAAATAAATACAGTAAGCCCTCACTTAAAGACCACCTCAATAATAAGATCATCTCAAAATTAAGATCACAATTTTAAGGACATTTTGCTTTGTTTTCAAACTCAATATTGAGACAACCTCAATAAGAATACTAGTTTTCAAGGGTCCCAATGGTGGTCTTATTATTGAGGTTTTACTGTAATTAATTTATTATTGATTTTAACTATGAATTATAATTTAAAATAACTATATTGTTAAGATATAAAAAAATAATATAATATTTATTTTCTACTTTAAACTTGAATAGTGTTTGTCGATGTGGGTATTATTACAACTAGTAACATACTGCTTTAACTTGGGAAAATAAACACGTTAAACATGGGTTAATAAGTACATTAAACAGGGTGAAATAAGCACGGTTAACATGCGAAAAAAAGCACACTAAACATGGGAAAATAAGCACGTAAAACTTGGCTCGGATCAAGATTTCTTTAATCGAAACACAAATTCAACATAATTTTAAGGAACCCTTGTTACATTTGGTGATAATCATCTATGTATACACGTCCATGTGTTTGTAAGTATTAAGCACGTACTTTTATTAAAGTGAAACATACAGAGAAATAAACCTACTAAGAGTATGCAAATAGTCCAGCCACGGACTCACATCTCTATACTGTCGCTGTTACGAAGACACGTGTAAAAGTCGGAGTATAGAGGTACGTATGCGGGGCTAATATGCAAACTAAAATTATTGAAAACTGTGGATCTAATTATATAGAGTATGCGCACGATTGTAGTTGAAATCAGCAATAATAAAAATACCATTGTAACTGATTTTAATTCAGTCTTGTCTATAAGAAAACCTATGTACAAGAACGAATATTTTACCAAAAGTATGATATATTTTACCAAAAGTATGATATATTTTACCAAAATTTTACCAAAAGTATGATATATTTTACCAAAAGTATGATATATTTTACCAAAAGTATGATATATTTTCCATTTTGTAAATCGAGAACCTAACGGTTACTTCCATTTGAATAATTCTTGTTGATAATCTGTTAAAATATTCCTTATTCTCACTGACAAACAGATCTAATGATTAAACAGATTGGATATCACAATACACATGAAAAACTACAGTTACGCAATATGATTAGATAAGAAAAAACAAAAGAACTAGAATATGTATAGAGTACACGTATAGATGGCCTTGCCATACATCCTATGGTTACAACGGTACTACCATTCAGTTGGTGTCGAATGACAAGTTAGGTTGTTGATCATAGGACAATATGGATTGTTTTCTACGTGCATAAAACATGCCCATTGTCACGTAGAATGTTTACCAAAACTGTCTATGTCACCCTGACATGTTAGTTATTTGTCTTTGAATGTCAACCGACAATCCCGATTATCGAAAATATACAGGTGATACAGTCTGACATCGTTTATTCAACAACCTTATATCCGAAAAATTGGAATCATCCGAATTAAATAGCTAGTCCCGGTGTATCGTCTTATGCATGTCGAATTGAAATGGCTTATTCGAAACCATGTATTATTCGAAATAAACTTTCGAACCCTATACATTCGAATGAACGAGGCGCGACTGTTATTGCAATGAGATTATCGGAGGCCCGGGTGGAGCGGGAACAAAGGGTAACTGTATCATCTCGCCAAAGTGTAGACAAGCGTCTGCAATGGTACGAGCACACGCTAATGGTATACTTGTCCTGAAGAAGTAGAGCAGCGATTTGATGATGTTCAATGTTAACGTAAACGAGGATGAAAAATACATTTCATATATTTGAAACATCTTTGAAATGCATGATCAAAGAATTCGCTTAAAATTTATTACTTTGTATTTGTTGAAAATAGTAGTTGTGAAATCGTT
Organism: Mactromeris polynyma; assembly: GCA_032209605.1. NCBI lineage: Eukaryota > Metazoa > Mollusca > Bivalvia > Venerida > Mactridae > Mactromeris > Mactromeris polynyma. The sequence continues at coordinate 9,773,221 of JASFXZ010000024.1, forward strand.
CAACTGAATTTTTTTTTACAACTGTCCATGCGTTACATGATGAAATATGATGTCTTTGAATAGATAGTTCTCACATCTACAATATTTGCCCCCTTGTTCTTAATCATCATCCATTTTGATAGGCAAAACTGATAAGCACTTATAGGAGTTATTCCCAAATATGTGATAATTGAGAAAATACACTTGAAGATAATTTGCTTGTGACGTCCACGTTTTCTTCAACTTTCAGAGCCACGTGCCCACATGCGCACAATAAATAAGTTATTTTTCATATCTGATTATTTTATCATAGTTTACATAACATTCCCTATAAACTTAAAGCAAATTTGCTTATCAATATGGCCGACTATTCAGAAAAAGGGAGGTAAGTATTGTAAATGTGGGAACTATCTATTTTTAATGTATTGTTTGTATGAAAGATGTTTAAGTCAATGCAGCGACACCACTAGATGAAGCCCGTTCAAATAATTCACGTTCAGTGTTGAGTTTAGAAACACAAACAAAGTATAATGATGATTTTAACAATGTCCACCCGATTCAAATTTATTCCAGTTTCATACACACCAGTGGCCGCGGCCGTGGTCTAGTGGTTAGGTGCGCTGGACTTGTAACCCGGCGATCTGGGTTAGATTCCCGGTCGCGGCAGGTCATACCCTTCCATGAAAATTTGACAAAAATGTCGATTTTCCTATTCATGTGGAGAAGTTGCCGGCTCTTTGTGGAAGGGTAAGTTAGTACTGGTAAGAATTCAGTCCAGGCAAAACTGGTTTAGGTGAACCGGCCGCCGTATATAACTGAAATATCGTTGAGAAACGGCGTTAAACCCGATGAAACAAACAAACAGTCATACACAACAATACCAATATAAAACACATAATGAGTTCAAGTTACATTGATATAACATTATTACATACAGTCGGATCTCGTTTTATTCGACAACTTTCTATCCGAATACTTGGCATCATTCGAAATAAAAATTCGGACCCGATGAATTCGAATGAACGAGGTTCGACTGTAATATTATTAACCAATCGTCCATTTATTTTGAACTAGATAATGGATCATTTATATAAAAAATGTATTACCCGGAGAACCATTACGTTTCTTTATCGGTTAAGTGTATATAACAGGTGAACTATTTGTCTATTTATGGATAGTAATTACAAAAATGGTTTATTCCTGTATTATATTACTCCAAAAATATCCCAACAATTCAAACACAAACCATTGTGAATACATTGAATACAAATAACTGTAGTGTCTATCAATTTCTGGGCGCAGTTTTAATTGTTCTTCGAAAAATCGGTTAATTTTAGTAATCCAAAACAAATGTAAACAATGCAACAAAGTAATTAATGATAAGTTATTCCGACTTGCTCAAGGTCAGGGGCGTAGCTAGGCCTTTCGAAGTGCACGCACAATTGGGGTTCAAAGGGGCGGTTGACGTTTTTTATAGAAGAGAAACCTATCTGTAGTAAAACAGAGGCTTGTATAACTCGCTTTGTATCATGCAGGAAATAAAAAGCATTCGTTCAAATATAAGGTAAACGAGGCTTTATCTATTATATTTTTGACATTATATGCTCGTTGTCACACGATATGTCTATGACTGTAGTAGAACGAAATATTTGCTGAAGAGTGCTTACAGCTGAATTGTTGCTATTACTGTTAGCAAAAACAACAGACATACTTATAATGTTGTTACTGCTAGTACTGTCAACTTCACACTGGTGTTTCATCTCTAGGAGTGTAGGCACGCCACGGTACAAACTTTAAGGGGGGGATGCAACCCTTCGACGTAAGTTTCGCTAATTTTGGCAAACAAATTCCCTACTAAATAATTTCTATGTGATTTACTTCTTGAATAAATTCTGAATGAATGCATAAGTAGAAATTCAATCATAAGGATTTAAGATACTCGAAAATTAAACTGAATCGCTGTATAAAGCCACTGCACATGCTTATTGCACCAATAAACGTATAGTACAGTCGAAACCCGTTATGTCGACATTACAGGGACCTGATAAAATATGTCGACATATCCGAATGTCGACACATCCGATTCCAGGACTGGCAAACTTACATGTCTTGTATATACGTATTTTTGCTATGGTGGTGTTGTAAAACTTACCACTCGTGTGTTTTGCTGCAGGTGTTGCAAAACTAATTGAATCGTGATATTTGGTATACTTTAAATAAATAATATCACAGACATAATATATGTGTATGTTCGATTTTTATGTTGTTTTTCGGGTTTAATGCCCTTTTTTCAACAATATTTAATCATATACGACGAGTGGCTGAATTTATCAGTTTTACTGAAACTGGTAAATATTCGCTGCGACACTTATCAATCATATTGCAAAATACGATGTTAATTTAAAGAACAGTTTTACAAACTGTGAACGAATTAATTGTGACACAAACAATAGGTCGAGATAAAATTGTTTATCTCTTCACGGTCAATTGACACCTTTTCAATTTCAATCACGTCGAGAGGATGTCGACACAAACAAGTGCATTAAGGTGTGAAAACACTCTTTGGGCCAGAGAAATCACGTCGACATAGCCGAAATTGTCGACATAGAAATGTCGACATAAAAATCATTTTCCATATACAATATATAGGGACAGAAATCGGGACTTCACAAATATGTCGACTTAACCGGAATGTCGATATAACCGATGTCGACATAACGGGGTTCAACTGTATAGCATAATATAGCTAATTCTGCTATTAAACTGCCATTTTAATTATTTAATTAGAATAGTTTACATGTATTATTTTCTTGAGATGATGAATATGGCGGTACTTCGAGTAGACCATCCGGTTGACGATGATAGCAATGAGACGCTAAAGCGCCTCAAAAATGTATTTTTACCAAATTAATGAAATTAGGTTTATCAAATACAATGTGTAATCAACATCTGACTGGTCACTTATGTGTTGCTTTGTCATTTTGAAGTTTGAAAGTTTAAATCCGAAGTTTTTGGGGTGACCTTTGAAGATATTTATCGTAACACAACGATATGGAAATTATATATCATACATGTATTGCTATTTTACGTCATTAATAGAGGTATTGTAAATTTTTTGAATTGATCACACCCTATTCTTGGTGGCAGTCAGTCTGTAGGACAGGTCTGGAAACTCGACTGACCTCTTACCAACAAACTTAAATACCTGCATGAGGACATATCAAATATTTAAATATTTCTTGTACTGATAAGAACAAAACATTAATTAAAACAATACCCGATCTACACAGGAAAGAAATATAGAACTTGGCAACTAAATGTAAAATGGGTATCTCAAATTATAGATGCACAACGCAACATCGCTAGAGCAGCACCCTCTTGGAGACGTACTTTCTGGGTGTTGTTGAGGGGTTGTCGCTCTAGACAGGTTAAATCCTTGCTACAAGAAAGCTTGATACTGTTGCTGAAGGGAGGGTGTTGCTAAAATGAGGGTCGCTCTAGACAGGTTACATTGATATTTCCTTACTTCAAGAAAGCTTGATACCATTGCTGAAGGAAGGGTGTTGCTAAAGAGAGGGTCGCTCTAGAGAGGTTAAATTGATATTTCCTTACTACAAGAAAGCTTGATACTATTGCTGAAGGAAGGGTGTTGCTAAAAAGAGGGTCGCTCTAGACAGGTTAAATTGATATTTCCTTACTACAAGAAAGCTTGGTACTGTTGCTGAAGGAAGGGTGTTGCTATAGAGAGGGTCGCTCTAGACAGGTTAAATTGATATTTCCTTACTACAAGAAAGCTTGATACTGTTGCTGAAGGAATGGTGTTGCTAAAAAGAGGGTCGCTCTAGACAGGTTAAATTGATATTTCCTTACTACAAGAAAGCTTGGTACTGTTGCTGAAGGAAGGGTGTTGCTAAAAAGAGGGTCGCTCTAGACAGGTTAAATTGATATTTCCTTACTACAAGAAAGCTTGGTACTGTTGCTGAAGGAAGGGTGTTGCTAAAGAGAGGGCCGCTCTAGAGAGGTTAAATCCTTACTACAAGAAAGCTTGATACCGTTGCTGAAGGAAGGGTGTTGCTAAAATGAGGGTCGCTCTAGAGGTTAAATCCTTACTACAAGAAAGCTTGATACTATTGCTGAAGGAAGGGTGTTGCTAAAATGAGGGTCGCTCTAGACAGGTTAAATCCTTACTACAAGAAAGCTTGATACTGTTGCTGAAGGAAGGGTGTTGCTAAAATGAGGGTCGCTCTAGAGGTTAAATCCTTACTACAAGAAAGCTTGATACTATTGCTGAAGGAAGGGTGTTGCTAAAATGAGGGTCGCTCTAGACAGGTTAAATCCTTACTACAAGAAAGCTTGATACTATTGCTAAAGGAAGGGTGTTACTCAAGAGAGGGTCGCTCTAGACAGGTTAAATCCTTACTACAAGAAAGCTTGATACTATTGCTGAAGGAAGGGTGTTGCTAAAGAGAGGGTCGCTCTAGACAGGTTACATCGATATTTCCTTACTACAAGAAAGCTCGATACTGTTGCTGAAGGAAGTGTGTTGCTAAAGAGGGGGTCGCTCTAGAGAGGTTGCAATGTTATAACTAGTCAGAATAGACAACCGGACTTCCGAATACCTCACTTCAACCACATTCGTGACATAATTTATTTATTGAGTTTGAAAAGAATTGCAGAATCAAATTACATTCTTCTTGATGAATGATAAAATGAAGAATTGACCTTTGACAGCCCGATTTATTACGAACGTTGCGACATTTGATTTACTCCGGGTTCGATTTCCGGGCGGGGCAGGTCATGTGTTTCTGTGACAATCGGCTACGGCCGTTTGTTCTTCGCGTCGGATTCATGTGGAGAAGTTGTCGGCTACTAGCTGTAGGGCAAGCTAGTACTGGTTGATAATTAATTCCGGGAAATCTGGTTAGACGAAATCCATATTTTTCTTAAAGTTAAGATTTTCCTTTGCTATGGAAATCCTTAAGTGGCACTGATGAAAATGTTAAGGTTTTCCGTATATCTAAATAAAGAAAAAAAAGTAAGGATAAGGAAAACCTTAAGATATTTCGTGAATACCATCCCAGATCTTGGCGTAGACAGGTGCCTTGGTTGAACCATTGATCTACAACAAGCTAAACTACATCTACTATGCACTACACTACACTACACCACATTATCAGCATATACTTGTACAATGCCTGCAATCCGGGGTAGAGCGCTTGACTCCCGATCCACATGTCGGGGGTTCGAATCCCGCCTTGGGAAGTGTTGGTTAATTGTCTGCTATATTAGACGAATGCAAAGCTATTACTGTAGTCCATAAAATATACATAAGATGTTTGTATTAATATGCCAACACATCTCACCTAGATGACTATCATTACCAACAAGAAGTCGTATGATCAAAGAAGGATCAATTTTCAAAATTTAAAATTTCAAGTTTATACATTTTTTGTAAGTAAAGTGTAACGGCCTTGTATTTTACCCAAATTTCGACGTTAATGATCTATGATTGAAATCAATAAGACACCACACACATCGCATGCTATTGTATGTTCAGTATCGATAAAAGATTCGTATCGATAACAAACTGGTAACTGTTTACCGGGCCGATTGTTTGGTTTAAAGTGCTTTGAATATCAATTTCTTTTGTTTGATTTTTGCTATAGAACAGAACATACATTTTATTTACGATTTAAACAGTGTGTTTCTCATCCATTACATAAATAAATACTTACAAATACATATAAAAGTCTTATAAAGTCATATAAAGTCAAAGTCATATTTACATGGTTAAAAATCCTTTGGGCTAGGTGCACTAACCCCCAAAATTGGCCCTGTGTCAAATTCTTTCGAAAAAACGTCACTGTGATAACACCATGCGTTGAATTTTACAAAAGTGCATTTTTTAAATCCTTATTATTGAAACTGTTACCATGGCAACGAAAAGAATTGTTTACAAAAAAATGAAAATATCTTTTTTCTGAAAAAACTATTACACAAAACTATGGTTTTTTTCTGATGCGTAAAAGAAATATTAAAAGAGGTATTTTTTATATATTTTTTTTGTTTCCATGGTAACAGTTTTGAAAATTGATAAAAAAAAGTTTTTTTTCAAAACGTTTTAGCAAATATATTTGGAGTTCTTGCACATGGATGTATACACAATGTATAACACCATCCGTTGAATTTTACAAAACTGCATTTTTTAAATCCTTATTATTGAAACTGTTACCATGGCAACGAAAATAATTTTATTTACAAAAATATGAAAAAATGCATTCTTTAAGAAAACATTGGCCACAACTATGTTTTTTTGTATATGATGTATACAAGAAATAAAACAGATTATTTTTAATGTTTTTTTGTTGTTGCCGTGGTAACAGTTTTGAAAAACGCATTTCTGCAACCAACTTTTAAAGAATTTCATAATGAAACGGTTACACCGTTATGTTTTCAAAAATAAATTACAAATCTTTCTTCGGTTACTATCAAATATTCATAGAGCATCTAAATACATACATGTTAGTAAAATACACAAAACAGATTCAAACTGCATCATGAATATGCCTTTCTTCATCTTACATCAATATAACCTTTAAACTTATTTTAATTCAAACAAAAAATATTATGCATGATCTTTAAATTGAACTGAAAAGTGGTCGCCAAGGTAACAATTTTCTAAAATATGAATAAAATAGACAAAAATAGCTGTTTTAAACCATTTTTTGTCGAAAACTTAGTATACATGTAATACAATTAGTCTTAGATTTATTAAGGCAAGTTTGATTTTCACATCAAGACATTGTTTCCATAGCAACCACCACAATTAAATAAGTTCTGTTAAAACATCTTTAAAAAGCATTAGACAAGCTGACGCATCCATAAATCTTGCAAATAATTAGGTTATATCCAGTCTAAAAAACATTTAAAATCAATGTGTATATTTATTGACTCCGATTGTTATGGCAACCATAATTAATAAACATCAGTAATTAGATTTTAAATGCCGTATTAAAAAAGACAGATCTGTAATATATGAAACCACAGCAATTGTCATTCATTTCTTACATTAGACTACGGTATGAACCATTTCTAAGCAAACTGACATATTTTGATTATAATTATGATAATAATAAAGAGATTTCAAATACTGGTTAAATGTAGATATATAAAATGATGTGTTACATACATAAAATAGCATCAACAACAATAATAAGATAACTACATATTAATGGAATAAAAACTAGTAGCTTTATACAGATATGCCTTTATAAACACTGACCAGAAGTGATCTTGTTACTTCAATATGGGTATAATTAAAATACTGGTATGCTTCTAGATTACAATGCAACATTTATTAATGTCAATGTTCATCATAATGTACAATATCACAGAGTACAACAAGAATTTTTTCATGAAGTACTAGCATATAACAATTCATTTCAACATCTCAATCATGCTACATGATAAGTAACAAACTACATTGCTTCTGTAGATATAAGTCATCACAGAGTACATGTATGAAGAAATTTTAGCCTCTCAAAAATGTAAATAGTGTTTATAAATAATCATTGCCCTAAACACAAATACTGGCTTCAGGTGACAATATTCCGATTATAATAATATTCAGCTATATGGTGTGAGAGTACATGTAGTATGTATCCCAGGTAGTAAATATTACAATTCATAAACTTCAACTGATAAAAATATCCACAGGTCTCCAACACATGAACATTCTGTTGTCAACATCTGATGTAAAAAGGTGTTTGCCACTCCGTCCCACCCAACAGTCCTGAAAAATGAATCGTAAAAGTTGTCGGCAGTGTACGAATTATTTACTAGCAAATCTACAAATAATGACAATATTTACAACAATAAATAATAATGGTAACAATTGTCTGAATATGTTGAACTTGAATTTCATTCCTCATTAAATGAATCACAATACAGTATATTTTATAAATAGCTTACACAGTAACATAACTGGTGATATAGTTACTGGGCTGTCAATAAGATCCAGTAGCCGGTCAAATGATCTCATCATTCAACTACTTTTCTTGTACGAGTGATTATAACAATGGGGAGTACCCCCCAGACCGGTCAAATTATTTCATCATTCAACTACTTTTCTTGTACAACTGATTATAAGTATGGGGAGTACCCCCCAGACCCCCACTTACTGTTAATGATTTTCCTGCTAGTTCAAATATATGTGACACTCCTGTAGTATGATTTGCTTATAATATAAACGATCCAGGTTGTATAGAGATATACACTTCTATCATAACAAGTTAAAAATAAAAATCTCACCAAATACAACTTACCAGTACATTTTTGTATATTTGCAATATAGAGCTACTCCCAACTCCACAGGCTAAGTGTTTCACAGCTCAACTGGTCTCGAATAATTAACAGCTAAATTCTTTATGTGCAGATGGAAGCTGTAAATAAATAAAAAAGTAATGGAAAATCGAACCTTGATCGCCGAGTTGTCAGTCTTACACTCTCCGTATCACGCTACGACTTTACAAGGACATTGTTTTTATTTGTTATTTTGTAGCGCATCACTTTCTTTTCAAAATTAGTAACATTTTGTTTCTTTCCTAGAAAACACTGTCAACCAACCTTTTTACAATATGTTTTGTTCGAACTGCACCCTGTACCGCGTTAAATATTCAGCAGTGCAAAAACTGAATGACCGCGAGACCATGCTTCGTCTGTACATGTACGTCTAGTCAGGAAACAGACGACTGAATAATGACAGTTTTACGAAATTAAAGAACGTTTTGGTGTTGACAAATAAGTAAATAACAATATACTTACTTGCAAATGGATTATAGATTATAATGTTGTGTAACCATATTTTTGCCAAATATAATAAAAAAATGTTGTTCTCGAGCCTTAAAAGAAAAGTTTATGAGGCGTAACCATGCATATTCATTTCGCACACGTTTCCATAGCAACATTAGAATGGCTATCATATAAATGATCTTGTCATTTATTAGTTTAATATTGGAAGTATAAAACATATATACATATGCTGTCATATGCAGAAGAAATACCATTTGTTTTTTTTCTAATGGTTACTGTTTTGGTTGCCATGGCAACTACGTTGTTTGTAATACAAAATTAACCATATAGTTGAATGCTACATAGACACTTATTCATCATATCAAAATTTCATCGTATTCTGACACAGGGCCGATTTTAGGCCTAAGTGCACCTACTCCAAATTTAACAAATGTGAGAATTGTTCGGCGACAGGGCGGCAGTCATGATCAGGTAAGAAACGATACTGGCATAGGACAACCCGGAAGTGATGCTCAGAAGTGTTCCTGAATAAAGTGTTACACATGACCTATGCTAGCAGCTTTCAGGAAAAGGCGTCGGAAAAGAAGACATGCATTTCACACAACATCCCAACATCTAAACCTCAACCTCGTTCCAGCAACATGATACATTTTCCCATAGTAACATACCACCATTAAACCTTACCTGAGCAACAACCTCTAAACAAAAGCTAAGATTCACCTCTCCACATGGATGTTGCTCTAGAGAGCTTACGCTGTACACCGTGTATTTAATAACGAACAGTGCATGTTTCCTCAGTCTTCCTGAACTTTCTTTGTACATATGCTGTAATTAAACTCATTAATTAACTTAAAGCGCAGTCAGCTGCATGATTTCCCAAAACAAACCAAAGCTCGAACCGGTAGCTCACAATTTTCAAAGTGACGAAGGGTTCGGACAGAATAAACCGAATAAACTACCAGCGAGGCTTGTCCAGTAAAACCTCACGTAAAGACCACCTTAATAATAAGTACCCTCAATAATAAGACCACCTCAATAATAAGACCACCTCAATAATAAGACCACCTCAATAATAAGACCACCTCAATAATAAGACCACCTCAATAATAAAACCACCTCAATAATAAGACCACCTCAATAATAAGACCACCTCAATAATAAGACCACCTCAATAATAAGACCACCTCAATAATAAGACCATCTCAATAATAAGACCACCTCAATAATAAAACCACCTCAATAATAAGACCACCTCAATAATAAGACCATCTCAATAATAAGACCATCTCAATAATAAGAACATCTCAATAATAAGAACGCAATTTTCATATCCATATTCACTGTATTCTCTTTATTCAACCTCAATGTTAAGACAACCTCAATAAGAAGACCAGTTTTCAAGGGTCCCAATGGTGGTATTAATATTGAGATTTTACTGTATTTTAAGTTTAACAAACGGTTTAAAACCAGTTATAACACTGACTCTGGTTAAAATAGTTTATTGCAATAACTTCATGTCGAAACGTAATGAAATCGACTGCGGAATGGTTTATAACGATAAGTTGACCCATTAGTATACCTATGAAACCGCCTTTATTGTTCAACAGCGCCAGGAGCGTAGATTCCTACAGGCCGTTTAGGCCGCGGTCTACACTTTTTTTCCAAAATCGAAAAAATAAAATGACCAAAACTGCAATTAGATATTTAATGTATGTTTTTGAAGTTATTGTAAGCATATTTACTAAAACTAAATATACACCAAAACGCATCACTAACCACCCGCACCCGCCTAAATCTAGGCATACACATCAATTTCAGCTAAGCTACGCCCCTGGGCGCTGTCATTTAAAGTACATCTCTGTACAAATACAATCGGTGATTTGAAGTCAAACACCGATTTACGTTGATTATTTTATCTGGTATTATTTCTTCCACGTGAAGGGGATTGGGACAATAATTTATTGATACGGATAAGTAAAGTATGTATAATTTACTCTGAACAGAATTTCTAATTGATTACTTTGTTTTAATTGAATTCACTATAGTATTATATTTCTGTTTGATGAATTTTGATTTCCGAATTTTTCTGTTTTTTGAATTCATCTGAGTGTCAGAATGGATTATATTTTTTGATAAAGTGAAATCATTAAATTATCTATATGATAAATTTGCTTTGTTGAATTTTTATTCACTGTTTAAAGATATTTAATAAAAACCACATGACCAATTATAGGAAGTTTGTTCAGTTAATTAAAACATGTTTCAACATTATGTTGCTGTTTTCGTGCGTGTTTTTATGTAAAACTTGGATAATGACTGAGAATATTTCTTACTATTTTGATATTTCTCGCTTTATATGCTCATTCTAAGATTATATTTTTTTCCTGAATTTGTGTGGCTCATTTGATTCTTGGAATATTATTATCATATATTGTTTGTGTCATAATTTGCATTTATATATATTTATTTATTTGTACTAACTATAGGTACGAGTTATGATCTCCAGCTATTGGAGGTAATAAAAGTATATATATATATAGTTAGGTGTGATAACAAAGCGGGTGTGTTGATCTTGAAAAAAAATTTGTCGTTATAATATACAGCAATAACTTTTCTCACGAACAAATGGTGAAATCCGCATGGAATCTTGATTTACATTTTATGTGATAGTTTTATTTAATGAAAAAATTACAGTAAAAAAGTCAGAAAAAGCTGAATAATAATAATAGCTTTATTTTCAGAAGGTAAAACACAAAAGACAGTAAACTTTACATTGGTACATATAAAAGCACGTCTTATTTCCATGTGACCTTCCATAAATCATTATAAAAAGGTTAAATAAAGGTTACAATTTGTTCTAAAAGTTATAATGAATTGATTATTTATGAAAACATGTAACATACATGTAGAAATAATATTTACAATTTTGACAAAATGTGTTAAATATCTTCACTTGAAGAAACACAATTAAAAGTAATATACGACAGACACACAAAATTGATAAAAAGTGAAAAAAAATCCAATTTCTTTTTGTTGTTGAAATTTTATAAGGTATGTATAATATGTTTTTTTAAATTGTGACAAAGATTTCATTGAACGAATATCTTCGGTGATGTCATTCCATACAGTCATGCCAACTTAATATGAAAAAGAATTTCGTTTAACTAAATCAGTTTTAAAAACTACATGGGCAATGCCATTTTTCGTGACGGATCATATTACATAAAGGTATAATTTCTTTTATATACTCCGGAGCCATTTCATCTAATAACTTATAGATTAAAATTCCAGTATGATATTTGAGTCTGCTATTTAAAGTTAACAATTGTAGGGTATCAAAGAGATTTGAAGACGGTGTTCGTTTTGGTTTACATACAAATCTTTTGGCAGCTCTTTTTTGAAATCGTTTAAGTTTAATGATATTTGACTATTTACTCTTGCCCCAAACAATACAACAATAATCTAAAGTAGGTAATATACGAGTGATAGAATAATAATTTCATATCATCAGTTATAAAGTATGAAATACGCTTTAAAAGCGAAAGCTTTGAATTTATTTTCTTTGTTACGTTTAGTATTTGTTTATCCCAGCTTAATTTTCGATCTATTAAAACACCAAGTAACTTTTGATAAGGAACATTTTGAATTGGCAAATCATTGATGTTTAGAAACAAATCTTCCCTACGGTTAACTCTTTGTTTTGAACCAATCAGCATGCATGCCGTTTTCTGAGGATTTATAGCCATAGTATTTAATTTACACCATTTTGTTACAATGTTTATGTCAATTTGAAGTTTCCGTTCAATTTCGTTTCTTGTTTTGCCACTAGCGTGAAGTGTCGAGTCGTCTGCATATAGATCTATCTAAGAATTATTAATATTTAAAGTGATGTCATTTATATATAAAAGGAACAATAAAGGGCCCATTATAGATCCCTGGGGTACTCCATTTTTAATAACCATCTTAGTTGACATAGTATTTGATATCCCAGTTTTTACTACCTGTGTTCGGTTTGAAAGATACGAATTAAAAAATTTATTGAATGTTTGGAGAAATGATCAAGTTTAAGTTTATGAAGAAGGATCGTGTAATCGACCATATCAAATGCCTTTCTTAAATCCAGTGATACAGATCCTATCACGTGACCTTCATCAATTTCTTGTAACCAGTTTTCTACCAGACGTACATTAGAGCTGACTGACAGGAATGTTTTTCTCTGAAACCAGATTGATATTTGTTGATGATATTTGTTGATGATATTTGTTGATGATATTTGTTTATGATATTTGTTTCAGAAAAGTACTTCATGAGTTGTTTTGCAATGTGTTTTTCGAATATTTTTTATATGGTTGGAAGAATCGATATCGGTCTATAGTTATTTGGATTTAGTTTGTCTGAATTTTATAAATCGGAAGAACATAAGCGTCTTTAAGGGTGTTGGGGTAAATGCCTTGAATGATACGAACGGTCAGTGAAGGCTGAAAACTCGCGATGGGGAAGAAAAAGCTAAACTATCTAAAATCGATTTTCGTTTTGACCATTGATTTTCTCGTATGTATTAAATGGACAACAAAGAAGTATCAAATCACGAAATATAAAATGAAGAATATGGTATCCAATTATCCAACGAAAACGAACAAATTCAAGTAAATACATGCAATAAATATATCAATTTGGCGCTAATATTCATCTAAAATATATTTCTAAATTTTATATATGTTAAATTTTATTTCGCAGCAGTTGCAAGTAACAATTACATGTAAAAAAGTAATCTCATATTCTTAGCACTGACATCAACATTCGAACGGGTCCGCGGCGAATTCATATATAGAGGCGAAAAACGAGCCAGCTCGTAGATCGTTATTCGGACTTTTAAAAAAACAACATTAGAGTACAGACATAGAAGTTCGCTGCTAGGTCTGTATTCAACTAGAGCAATCACATAATGTGATTGATACCCACGCACGCCGCCCTGACAGAAAATGCTGCTTGGACAGACAATGAAAGAAATTGACTGGAACATGTTTAACTGAAGATGAAAATGCATTGTAAATAAGGAAGAGATATGAGGAACCAAAACTACCATGAATTAAGTTAAGGACTGGACACGAACCACTATTATCAGTGACGTTAAATGAGAAAGTTCTGAGGCGCCATTGACATTGACTTTGAAGGTAGTAAACCGGGTCTTGTTGGCAACACGTCATTATCTTATTGTGGTCACTAATGCCAAACTATTTCCAAATACCACTACGAATGACATAGTTATGGACAGGACACGAACCACTATCATCAGTAAGGCTTATAGAGCAAAACTGACAAAGGTCTGAGGCGCACAGTGACTTTGACATTGAAACTAGGGACATCGATATATTACGCGATACGTCCTCATCCTTCAATGGTCACTTCTGCAAAATCATTTCAAAATTCCACAATTAATGACAAAGTTAAGGACCGGACACGAAGCACTATCATGTGTAAGGCATATATAGCAAAACTGACAAAGTTCAAAGGCGTACAATGACATTGAAGCTAGGGACACCGGTCTTGCGCACGACACGTACTCATCGTATGGTGGTCATCTCTGCCAAATTATTTCGAAATCCCACCTTGAATGGACCGGACACGGAATCGGGACGGACGGACGTAACGACGCGCGTGATTCCTATATATCCCCGATTTCACTTTGTAACGCGGGGATATGAATGTTTAGAAAACTATAGTACTGGTTAGTTATCCGGGAGGAAGTCATCGAGGGTGGTATGGAATTATTTTGATGGAAAATAAATGACTCTGAAGTAAAAACAAGACAATAATGTAAATGTACAGACGGCATCAAGGTAAACTTACATAAAGCGAATGGAATATATATCCTTACGAAACGACAATGTGAAAATAAATTTTAACATTATTTTACATTTTTATTTCAGAAGCATAGCGACACGAACGCAAGTTTTCGAACTTTTCGTGCGGTCATACAATGTTGGTATGGTCAGTCTTTACGTTAGTCACAATCGTGACAATACCAGGTATATATTTATTATCGATTTTTAATATATATTTTATTTTATCACTTCAAAAAAAATCGCAAGGAAACTATTTACTGACTAGGCAGTCTCTCAAATATCCATGGCTCTCGGCTTAAAATGTCCATTTTATCTGTAAATGAGGAAAATACATGTAGTTTTCTTTTTCGACTTTCAGACATGTCTTAAGATGTATATACGTAAATTTGCAACTTTATTGTTCTTAAAAACTCAAAACCACTATATAACTTTTCTGTCTCAAATATTCCTTATCACATACAACTCTTCCTTTGCGTCTGTGGTGGCTACCATGCACACTCGAGTATTTCCGTTGGAATAAGCCAATAGTCCAGCAACTTCCGCAGCTTATCAATATTTAAACTTGTACATCACTAACGATAGAGTCATTTCAAAATCAATGAAATAAAGCTGATGTCGATTTGCTCTTGTGATTTATCCTCATTGGATGGAGATGTGCTACATCTTACGGGGTTTACATTTCACAACATGTATGGTTTGCAAGAGCTATAACATCAGTGGACAAATATAACGAAATCGTAATCTTGGTATAACTAAGAAGTTTATAACAGAAGTCTACAGAAATGATTAACTTTAAAAAAACTTTATTCAATTGTCGAAATCTGCATTTCATCATTAATATAATTGTTATTTCAATACACTGTGTCAATATATTTTTATCCATCCGGAGTTTCGCGTTGATGTGATTTTCAAACTTTTAAGATCCTCGCATGTAAGTCTTTGGTTATTAAATACATCGAAGAATTTCTTCAGAAAAAACTATGATCCTTTTACACTCCACAAGCGCTGCATGCTTCGACCCACGTTTTTCTCTTTGCTTGTGCAACGACAGGGTGGGCGTAAGGCTATTTGATGAAGCCATCTCGCAAATACGGAAATGGAAAAATGATGACGATTGTTGTATTCTGTACGTTTTGTTGCTCCCTGAACGGCTAATATTCAGTTGCTCTCGCTTCTGATATATCATCTAGAACATATTTGAGTGGCCTCAAAAGCCTAGTGTTTTATAATCCGGTATGTATGGTCTCTGTTATTGGCGAGTTTTCAACCGACGTTTTCTTTACTTACGCTGTTCGTTGTGTCATGTAACCCCTTTGCCATTGTTGTTGTTTATGTATATTTTTCATGCATTTTTCGTGCTTTTGAGTGGTTACGCGTTTTGTTTGTGGAACTTAATGGAGCCTCTCTCCGTACTGGAGAACAAGTGCCTGTGCCCTTTGAGTGGGGAATTTTTTCGCGATTCCGTTTCCTATCGATTTTTTGTTCATTTGATGAATTGGCTGTTTTTCTCTGTTTAACACTTATACTGGCCAGTTAATAAGTTAATAAGTTTTAATTATGTAAAAATGTCTAGACTAGAAAAAGTGTCTAGTTCGTCAGAGTTACGTAAATTGATCTCAAAAGGAAATTTATTTTTATTTTTTCAGGGGGGGGGGGGGGCGGGGGGATTTTCTTCTCGACTGGGGAAAACACACTTTTTTGAAGAAGGAATGGTGTCGAAAATAAGCTCTAATATTCGAAGGTCGAGACCCCTGAATGTCTTCCCTGCTCAGCATTTATCACGTTGATTGTTCACTTTTAATGTTTTGCAATCTTTTGTTGCCACTTTCTGAAACTTGTGTAATGTGTAACCGCCTTGACTGTAGAAAAATTGAAATATATTTCACCAAAATATGATATACCGTATAATAATGTCCTATTTAATGCTCCTGTTCTATAAGACGAATAGATGTGCCCCCGCAATATTTTAGAATGTACTTCATCCCAGACATAAAAAACCTGATCATTTTCAAGGTTAATTTCTCTTATACTTATAAGATTATTGCTATCATTGATGTAGTTATGATATTTATTATCTCATGTTTTAGGTTACCTGTCGCAGAATTCACGTAAGTCATTTATATACATTGCAATTAATGTATTCTATCTGAGTTAATTTAAAAGTATTAAAAATGGAAACAATGCCTCTACTCGTTAACGATAACGTGGTAACGGCAGGATACGTCTTTTCCATGTATACTAAAAAAAGAAAAACAACACAGTACGGTGTTTCATCTGACCAGCGATGGGAATGCTTATAAGGGCTATAGTTTACCATAGCACTGTGTCATCTCTACTTAGAAGAACCTTTGTGTAATGGTAGGTATTTATTTGAAGGAAACATTGATCACCCATATTTCGTATAGACTATGGATAATTTGGTTAGTAATTGACACGTTATGGTTGGCGAATATAATTTTGTCTTTTGTAACTACAAGTTTTAATGGTTTGTGGTAATTGGTTACAATCGTTTGCTCACCAGGCTTCTTTGTTATTCTATCACAAATAACGGCCAAAAATAGTCGAATAATTGGTAAATTGCGTAATTTAGATAATTACAATTTGAATGAGGAGGTTTACTATAAACCAGGTACGAATTATACGACGTGGCATTATATATATTCTGTCGGACACCAATATTCCATATTATTTAATTAAGTATAATACAGAGTTTTTTTAAATTCAGATATGTTATGCACTCTTTCGTTTCTCTAGCATTCAATATATTTTATTCGTAACAACTTTGCCTGACAGAATAGTTCTCTAAAATTGTTTAATTATTTTATCGTTTATTTAACATAATTATAGTCTAAGTTTTTAAATAAGTTATGAATCAACAAACATATATTCTTCGTATATGTCCAAAGGTATTGAATGAATGTGCATGTTATATAATACTAATATGTTTTGATACGAAGTAATTGAAACAATCGAAGCAATTGAAACAATCAAAGCAATTGAATCAATCGAAGCAATTGAAACAATCAAAGCAATTGGACCATTCGATGCAATAGGACCTAATCGGTACAATTGAAACAATTGAAGCAATTGAAACAAACAAAGCAATTGAATCAATCGAAGCAATTGGACCATTCGATGCAATTGGACATAATCGGTACCATTGAATCAATCGAAGCAATTGGACCATTCGATGCAATTGGACCTAATCGATACAATTGAAACAATCAATACAATTGACACAATCGATTAAATTACAACAATTGAAGCAATTTAAACAATCGATACAATTAAAACTATCGGTGCAATTTAAACTATCGGTACAATTTAAACTATAGGTACAATTGAAACAATTGAAGCCATTAAAATAATCGAAGCAATTGAAACAATCGAAGCAATCGAAACAATCGAAACAATCGAAGCAATCGAAACAATCAAAACAATCGAAACAATCGAAACAATCGAAGCAATCGAAACAATCAAAACAATCGAAACAATCGAAACAATCGAAGCAATCGAAACAATCAAAACAATCGAAACAATCGAAACAATCGAAGCAATCGAAACAATCAGAACAATCGAAACAATCGAAACAATCGAAGCAATCGAAACAATCAAAACAATTGAAACAATCGAAGCAATTGAAACAATCGAAGCAATCGAAACAATCGAAGCAATTGAAACAATCGAAGCAATTGAAACAATCGAAGCAATTAAATAAAAACGAAGCAATCGAAACAATCGATACAATTAAAACTATCGGTACAATTGAAATAATCGATTAAATTGAAACAATTGAAGCAATTTAAACAATCGATACAATTAAAACTATCGGTACAATTTAAACTATCGGTACAATTTAAACTATCGGTACACTTGAAAATATTGAAGCAATTAAAACAATCGAAACAATTGAAGCAATTAAAACAATCGAAACAATTGAAACAATCGAAGCAATCGGTGCAAATGAAACAATGGAAGCAATTAAATAAAAACGAAGCAATCGAAGCAATCGAAACAATCGAAGCAATCGAAACAATCGAAGCAATTGAAACAATCGAAACAATCGAAACAATCGAAACAATCGAAACAATCGAAGCAATCGAAACAATCGAAACAATCGAAACAATCGAAGCAATCGAAACAATCGGTGCAAGTGAAACAATCGAAGCAATTAAATAAAAACGAAGCAATCGAAACAATCGAAGCAATCGAAACAATCGAAGCAATCGAAACAATCGAACCAATCGGTGCAAGTGAAACAATCGAAGAAATTAAATAAAAACGAAGCAATCGAAACAATCGAAACAATCGGTGAAAGTGAAACAATCGAAGCAATTAAATAAAGACGAAGCAATCGAAACAATCGAAACAATCGGTACAAGTGAAACAATCGAAGCAATTAAATAAAGACGAAGCAATCGAAACAATCGAAACAATCGGTGCAAGTGAAACAATCGAAGCAATTAAATAAAAACGAAACAATCGAAGCAATCGAAGCAATCGAAACAATCGAAACAATCGACGCAATCGAAACAATCGGTGCAAGTGAAACAATCGAAGCAATTAAATAAAAACGAAACAATCGAAGCAGTCGAAACAATCGAAACAATCGAAACAGTCGAAGCAATCGAAACAATCGAAGCAATTGAAACAATCGAACCAATCGAAACAATCGAAACAATCGAAACAATCGAAGCAATCGAAACAATCGAAACAATCGAAACAATCGAAGCAATCGAAACAATCGAAACAATCGAAACAATCGAAGCAATCGAAACAATCGGTGCAAGTGAAACAATCGAAGCAATTAAATAAAAACGAAGCAATCGAAACAATCGAAGCAATCGAAACAATCGAAGCAATCGAAACAATCGAACCAATCGGTGCAAGTGAAACAATCGAAGAAATTAAATAAAAACGAAGCAATCGAAACAATCGAAACAATCGGTGAAAGTGAAACAATCGAAGCAATTAAATAAAGACGAAGCAATCGAAACAATCGAAACAATCGGTACAAGTGAAACAATCGAAGCAATTAAATAAAGACGAAGCAATCGAAACAATCGAAACAATCGGTGCAAGTGAAACAATCGAAGCAATTAAATAAAAACGAAACAATCGAAGCAATCGAAGCAATCGAAACAATCGAAACAATCGACGCAATCGAATCAATCGGTGCAAGTGAAACAATCGAAGCAATTAAATAAAAACGAAACAATCGAAGCAGTCGAAACAATCGAAACAATCGAAACAGTCGAAGCAATCGAAACAATCGAAGCAATTGAAACAATCAGTACATTTGAAGCAATCGATACAATTGAAACAATCGGTACAATTGAAACAATCGAAGCAAGAAAAAAAACTAAGCAATTAAAAAATCAGTACAATTGAAATAATCGATACAATTGGATCAATCGTTGTAATTGAAACAATCGAAGCAATTGAAACAATCGAAACAATCGACGCAAATGAAACAATCGAAGCTAGATCTTTACCCATTCCAAAATTCAAGTTATACTAATTACAACAAATATTTTTTCTGGGAGACGATAATTTAACTTTTGAAATGTACATTACAGAATATAGCAGTTCAAGCGACCTACTTGACAGCAGTTATACCCAGATGACAGATACTGTTGGTTACAGTGGTAGTTTACAGGACAGTTCCAGCAAATGGACAACTGTAGATAGCTTCAGCATTTCCGATGGAAGCAGCCACAACAACATTTCTCCCACATCGTCAGGTATTAGACCATAGATCACAAATGAACACCTTTGAATGACATTATATTTTTTTATACCGCCCGTTGTCGACATCTTATCTTCTATGTCCTGAAAAATATGAAATCTTGCATCAAGATTTTCATCATTTCAAGAATTCGTGAATTTCGTGATAACTCCGATCATAAATTTGCTTGTTTGGATCATTTAAAGTGTAAACTCGTTTACTATGAGAGCATACCTATCAGGAATGTACGATTTAAACTAGCTTGTTCGATAATGTCCTCTGAATTCGGGTAGTAGTGCAATTTAACGGTTTTAGGACAGAAATGGTGAATATTGTTTTAATTTGTTTAGGACAAGGTTTCTTTGTCTAGTAACAACTGTGAAAAGAAAAGAGAAATGTTGCAGGAACGCAGTTATGTTATCACATGTTTAAATCCTCTGTACAGATTCTTATACCGGATCGTCCACGTATCCATATCTCGGAATGTATTGTTCTCTACAACTGGATTGTATGGAAGCTGGATTGAGTTGTGTAAGCACTGCCGGGTATAGCCTCTGTTTACCAGGTAAAGTTTTGTTGTTATTGTTATTTATCACAGGCATGCACTTAAATTAGTTTGCTTGTCAATTGAAACAATCGATACAAGTGAAACAATCGATACAATTGAAACAATGGAAGCAATTGAAACAATCGATACAATTGAAAGAATCGGTACAATTGAAACAAACGAACAATTGAAAGAATCGAAGCAATTAAAACAATCGGTGCAATTAAATCGAAGCAAGACAGATTCATTACTTTATCCATTCCAAAATTCAAGAAATACTAATTGCGTCAAACATTTTCTGGGAGACGAGAATTTAACTTATGAAAGGTACATTACAGAATATAGCAGTTCTAGCGACATACTTGACAGCAGTTATATCCAGATGACAGATACTGTTGGTTACAGTGGCAGTTTACAGGACAGTTCCAGCAAATGGACAACTGTAGATAGCTTCAGCATTTCAGATGGAAGCAGCCACAACGACATTTCTCCCACATCGTCAGGTATTAGACCATAGATCACAAATGAACACCTTTGAATGACAGTAGATTTTTTTATATAGCCCGTTGTCGACATCTTACCTTCTATGTCCGGAAAAATATGAAATCTTGCATCAAGATCTTCATCATTTCAAGAATTCGTGAATTTCGTGATAACTCAGAAATTTGCATGTTTGGATCATTTAAAGTGTAAACTCGTTTACTATGAGAGCATACCTGTCAGGAATGTACTAGTACGATTTAAACTAGCTTGTTCGATAATGTCCTCTGAATTCGGTTAGTAGTGCAATTTAACGGTTTTAGGACAGAAATGGTGAATATTGTTTTAATTTGTTTAGGACAAGGTTTCTTTGTCTAGTAACACCTGTGATAAGAAAAGAGAAATGTTGCAGGAACGCAGTTATGTTATCACATGTTTAAATCCTCTGTACAGATTCTTATACCGGATCGTCCACGTATCCATATCTCGGAATGTATTGTTCCCTACAACTGGACTGTATAGAAGCTGGATTGAGTTGCGTAGACGCCGGCGGGTATAGCATCTGTTCAACAGGTATGTGTAAAATATAGTTTAGCTTATATTAATTAATGTATAACATTCAAATACAGCAAATAACACGTGACCAGGCGCCGATCACCCGAAGTATCTCAATCTGATCTAAATCTCAGCTCAAATATTGTCTCAAATTGTTGAGATGTCTCTCATCTTAGACCATACTCAAAAATCGATATTAAAGAAACAAAAAAGATGAAATTAGTATTTTTTTCTCAGAAAAGTTTCAAGAGATCTGTTGAGGTTGTCTCAAAATCAGGCACTGATTTGAGCAAAATCTCATATCGAGCTGAGATTTCTATTAGAGATGTTTTGAGAGATCGGACCCAGATGATCACAAGTAATGCAAGTGCTATGCAATGATAAAATACGAAATCAAAAGCATCCCCATTTTATTAAATGGCACCAAATATAAAAGCCGCCATTTTGAAGGAACGCAGTAATTTTACCACACGTTTTAACCAACAGATTCTTATACCGGATCGTCCACGTATCCATATCTCGGAATGTATTGTTCTCTACAACTGGACTGTATAGAAGCTGGATTGAGTTGCGTAGACGCCGGCGGGTATAGCATCTGTTCAACAGGTATGTGTAAAATATAGTTTAGCTTATATTAATTAATGTATAACATTCAAATACAGCAAATAACACGTGACCAGGCGCCGATCACCCGAAGTATCTCAATCTGATCTAAATCTCAGCTCAAATATTGTCTCAAATTGTTGAGATTTCTCCCATCTTAGACCATACTCAAAAATTGATATTAAAGAAACAAAAAAGATGAAATTAGTTTTTTTTCTCAGAAAAGTTTCAAGAGATCTAAAATGAGGTTGTCTCAAAATCAGGCACTGATTTGAGCAAAATCTCATATCGAGCTGAGATTTCTATCAGAGATGTTTTGAGAGATCGGGCCCAGATGATCACAAGTAATGCAAGTGCTATCCAATGATAAAATACGAAAACAAAAGCATCCCCATTTTATTAAATGGCACCAAATATAAAAGCCGCCATTTTGAAGGAACGCAGTAATTTTACCACACGTTTTAACCAACAGATTCTTATACCGGATCGTCCACGTATCCATATCTCGGAATGTATTGTTCTCTACAACTGGATTGTATGGAAGCTGGATTGAGTTGTTTAAGCACTGCCGGGTATAGCCTCTGTTTACCAGGTAAAGTTTTGTTGTTATTGTTATTTATCACAGGCATGCACTTAAATTAGTTTGCTTGTCAATTGAAACAATCGATACAATTGAAACAATCGGTACAATTGAAACAATGGAAGCAATTGAAACAATCGATACAATTGAAAGAATCGGTACAATTGAAACAAACGAACAATTGAAACAATCGATACAAGTGAAACAATCGATACAATTGAAACAATGGAAGCAATTGAAACAATCGATACAAGTGAAACAATCGATACAATTGAAACAATGGAAGCAATTGAAACAATCGATACAATTGAAAGAATCCGTACAATTGAAACAAACGAACAATTGAAAGAATCGAAGCAATTAAAACAATCGGTGCAATTAAATCGAAGCAAGACAGATTCATTACTTTATCCATTCCAAAATTCAAGAAATACTAATTGCGTCAAACATTTTCTGGGAGACGAGAATTTAACTTATGAAAGGTACATTACAGAATATAGCAGTTCTAGCGACATACTTGACAGCAGTTATATCCAGATGACAGATACTGTTGGTTACAGTGGCAGTTTACAGGACAGTTCCAGCAAATGGACAACTGTAGATAGCTTCAGCATTTCAGATGGAAGCAGCCACAACGACATTTCTCCCACATCGTCAGGTATTAGACCATAGATCACAAATGAACACCTTTGAATGACAGTAGATTTTTTTATATAGCCCGTTGTCGACATCTTACCTTCTATGTCCGGAAAAATATGAAATCTTGCATCAAGATCTTCATCGTTTCAAGAATTCGTGAATTTCGTGATAACTCAGAAATTTGCATGTTTGGATCATTTAAAGTGTAAACTCGTTTACTATGAGAGCATACCTGTCAGGAATGTACTAGTACGATTTAAACTAGCTTGTTCGATAATGTCCTCTGAATTCGGTTAGTAGTGCAATTTAACGGTTTTAGGACAGAAATGGTGAATATTGTTTTAATTTGTTTAGGACAAGGTTTCTTTGTCTAGTAACACCTGTGATAAGAAAAGAGAAATGTTGCAGGAACGCAGTTATGTTATCACATGTTTAAATCCTCTGTACAGATTCTTATACCGGATCGTCCACGTATCCATATCTCGGAATGTATTGTTCCCTACAACTGGACTGTATAGAAGCTGGATTGAGTTGCGTAGACGCCGGCGGGTATAGCATCTGTTCAACAGGTATGTGTAAAATATAGTTTAGCTTATATTAATTAATGTATAACATTCAAATACAGCAAATAACACGTGACCAGGCGCCGATCACCCGAAGTATCTCAATCTGATCTAAATCTCAGCTCAAATATTGTCTCAAATTGTTGAGATTTCTCTCATCTTAGACCATACTCAAAAATCGATATTAAAGAAACAAAAAAGATGAAATTAGTTTTTTTTCTCAGAAAAGTTTCAAGAGATCTAAAAATGATGTTGTCTCAAAATCAGGCACTGATTTGAGCAAAATCTCATATCGAGCTGAGATTTCTATTAGAGATGTTTTGAGAGATCGGGCCCAGATGATCACAAGTAATGCAAGTGCTATCCAATGATAAAATACGAAAACAAAAGCATCCCCATTTTATTAAATGGCACCAAATATAAAAGCCGCCATTTTGAAGGAACGCAGTAATTTTACAACACGTTTTAACCAACAGATTCTTATACCGGATCGTCCACGTATCCATATCTCGGAATGTATTGTTCTCTACAACTGGATTGTATGGAAGCTGGATTGAGTTGTGTAAGCACTGCCGGGTATAGCCTCTGTTTACCAGGTAAAGTTTTGTTGTTATTGTTATTTATCACAGGCATGCACTTAAATTAGTTTGCTTGTCAATTGAAACAATCGATACAAGTGAAACAATCGATACAATTGAAACAATGGAAGCAATTGAAACAATCGATACAATTGAAAGAATCGGTACAATTGAAACAAACGAACAATTGAAACAATCGAAGCAATTAACACAATCGATGCAATTAAATCGAAGCAAGACAGATTCATTACCTTATCCATTCCAAAATTCAAGAAATACTAATTGCGTCAAACATTTTCTGGGAGACGAGAATTTAACTTATGAAAGGTACATTACAGAATATAGCAGTTCTAGCGACATACTTGACAGCAGTTATATCCAGATGACAGATACTGTTGGTTACAGTGGCAGTTTACAGGACAGTTCCAGCAAATGGACAACTGTAGATAGCTTCAGCATTTCAGATGGAAGCAGCCACAACGACATTTCTCCCACATCGTCAGGTATTAGACCATAGATCACAAATGAACACCTTTGAATGACAGTAATTTTTTTTATATAGCCCGTTGTCGACATCTTACCTTCTATGTCCGGAAAAATATGAAATCTTGCATCAAGATCTTCATCATTTCAAGAATTCGTGAATTTCGTGATAACTCAGAAATTTGCATGTTTGGATCATTTAAAGTGTAAACTCGTTTACTATGAGAGCATACCTGTCAGGAATGTACTAGTACGATTTAAACTAGCTTGTTCGATAATGTCCTCTGAATTCGGTTAGTAGTGCAATTTAACGGTTTTAGGACAGAAATGGTGAATATTGTTTTAATTTGTTTAGGACAAGGTTTCTTTGTCAAGTAACACCTGTGATAAGAAAAGAGAAATGTTGCAGGAACGCAGTTATGTTATCACATGTTTAAATCCTCTGTACAGATTCTTATACCGGATCGTCCACGTATCCATATCTCGGAATGTATTGTTCCCTACAACTGGACTGTATAGAAGCTGGATTGAGTTGCGTAGACGCCGGCGGGTATAGCATCTGTTCAACAGGTATTTGTAAAATATAGTTTAGCTTATATTAATTAATGTATAACATTCAAATACAGCAAATAACACGTGACCAGGCGCCGATCACCCGAAGTATCTCAATCTGATCTAAATCTCAGCTCAAATATTGTCTCAAATTGTTGAGATTTCTCTCATCTTAGACCATACTCAAAAATCGATATTAAAGAAACAAAAAAGATGAAATTAGTTTTTTTTCTCAGAAAAGTTTCAAGAGATCTAAAATGAGGTTGTCTCAAAATCAGGCACTGATTTGAGCAAAATCTCATATCGAGCTGAGATTTCTATTAGAGATGTTTTGAGAGATCGGGCCCAGATGATCACAAGTAATGCAAGTGCTATCCAATGATAAAATACGAAAACAAAAGCATCCCCATTTTATTAAATGGCACCAAATATAAAAGCCGCCATTTTGAAGGAACGCAGTAATTTTACAACACGTTTTAACCAACAGATTCTTATACCGGATCGTCCACGTATCCATATCTCGGAATGTATTGTTCTCTACAACTGGATTGTATGGAAGCTGGATTGAGTTGTGTAAGCACTGCCGGGTATAGCCTCTGTTTACCAGGTAAAGTTTTGTTGTTATTGTTATTTATCACAGGCATGCACTTAAATTAGTTTGCTTGTCAATTGAAACAATCGATACAAGTGAAACAATCGATACAATTGAAACAATGGAAGCAATTGAAACAATCGATACAATTGAAACAATGGAAGCAATTGAAACAATCGATACAATTGAAAGAATCGGTACAATTGAAACAATCGATACAATTGAAACAATGGAAGCAATTGAAACAATCGATACAATTGAAACAATCGATACAATTGAAACAATGGAAGCAATTGAAACAATCGATACAATTGAAAGAATCGGTACAATTGAAACAAACGAACAATTGAAAGAATCGAAGCAATTAAAACAATCGGTGCAATTAAATCGAAGCAAGACAGATTCATTACTTTATCCATTCCAAAATTCAAGAAATACTAATTGCGTCAAACATTTTCTGGGAGACGAGAATTTAACTTATGAAAGGTACATTACAGAATATAGCAGTTCTAGCGACATACTTGACAGCAGTTATATCCAGATGACAGATACTAATGGTTACAGTGGCAGTTTACAGGACAGTTCCAGCAAATGGACAACTGTAGATAGCTTCAGCATTTCCGATGGAAGCAGCCACAACGACAATTCTCCCACATCTTCAGGTATTAGATCATATATCACAAATGAACACTTTTGAATGAAAGTAGATGTTTTTTATACCACCCGTTGTCGACCTTTTATATTCTATGTCCTGAAAAATATGAAATCTTGCATCAGGCTATCTCATGTTAATTTTATTAATGGTCAAATCACTGTATGTGCAGATTGTTCTTCGTTTAGTATATAGTTAATTATCGAGGGTTCAGCGGAAGACTGTACTAACTATTATTTGTATATAGGAGGGAGTTCAGTCTTGCACTGAACCCTTGATATGTTTTCGTGTCTTTTGTCATCTTTCTTGACAATTGCTGCTTTTGATGTGCTTTTGTACCGAATGGATACAACGCAAGGTACTCGATGATATAATCTATAATTCCCTTCAAGAATAAAGGAGAACTAAGTCCCGAACGCAAAAAATACCGACAACAGTATATCCATAGAAAGGTCCTTGGGACAGATCATTAAATAAATAGAAAAAGCTATCTGAAATTTGGTCAACTCAAAACCTGAGTAGCAGGTATTTTCATAAAATCAAAATATAACTAATATTTTGGTGTTCATTGATTAATTATCTAAACAAGCGAAAAAAGGCTGGAAATTTCAATTTTACATATGAGAACCATTAATAAACCATTTGACTAATTTAATAACTGTTATCTTCTAAAACATACATTGCAGGCTATGGAGGATATAGCAGTAGTTACACTCAATCACCAGAGTCAGTCAGTGATAGCGACAGTGTGTACAGCAGCTGGGACGGTCCATCGTCAGAGTCAATCAGTTATAGCGACAGTTCGTACAGCAGCTGGTACACTCCATCGTCAGAGTCAATCAGTTATAGCGACAGTGTGTACAGCAGCTGGGACACTCCATCGTCAGAGTCAATCAGTTATAGCGACAGTGTGTACAGCAGCTGGGACACTCAATCGTCAGAGTCAATCAGTTATAGCGACAGTGTGTACAGCAGCTGGGACGCTCCATCGTCGGAGTCAATCAGTTATAGCGACAGTCTGTACAGCAGATGGGACGCTCCATCGTCGGAGTCAATCAGTTATAGCAACAGTGTGTACAGCGGTTGGGACGCTCCATCGTCGGAGTCAATCAGTTATAGCGACAGTTCGTACAGCGGCTGGGACGCTCCATCGTCAGAGTCAATCAGTTATAGCGACAGTGTGTACAGCAGCTGGGACACTCCATCGTCAGAGTCAATCAGTTATAGCGACAGTGTGTACAGCAGCTGGGACACTCAATCGTCAGAGTCAATCAGTTATGGCGACAGTGTGTACAGCAGCTGGGACGCTCCATCGTCGGAGTCAATCAGTTATAGCGACAGTCTGTACAGCAGATGGGACGCTCCATCGTCGGAGTCAATCAGTTATAGCAACAGTGTGTACAGCGGCTGGGACGCTCCATCGTCAGACTCAATCAGTTATAGTTATAGCGACAGTGTGTACAGCAGCTGGGACGGTCCATCGTCAGAGTCAATCAGTTATAGCGACAGTTCGTACAGCAGCTGGTACACTCCATCGTCAGAGTCAATCAGTTATAGCGACAGTCTGTATAGCAGCTGGGACACTCCATCGTCAGACTCAATCAGTTATAGCGACAGTGTGTACAGCAACTGGTACACTTCATCGTCAGACTCAATCAGTTATAGCGACAGTTCGTACAGCAGCTGGGACGGTCCATCGTCAGAGTCAATCAGTTATAGCAACAGTGTGTACAGCAGCTGGGACACTCCATCGTCAGACTCAATCAGTTATAGTTATAGCGACAGTGTGTACATCAGCTGGTACACTCCATCGTCAGACTCAATAAGTTATAGCGACAGTTCGTACAGCAGCTGGTACACTCCATCGTCAGAGTCAATCAGTTATAGCGACAGTGTGTACAGCAGCTGGGACACTCCATCGTCAGAGTCAATCAGTTATAGCGACAGTGTGTACAGCAGCTGGGACACTCCATCGTCAGAGTCAATCAGTTATAGCGACAGTGTGTACAGCAGCTGGGACACTCAATCGTCAGAGTCAATCAATTATAGCGACAGTGTGTACAGCAGCTGGGACGCTCCATCGTCGGAGTCAATCAGTTATAGCGACAGTTCGTACAGCAGCTGGTACACTCCATCGTCAGAGTCAATCAGTTATAGCGACAGTCTGTACAGCAGCTGGGACGCTCCATCGTCGGAGTCAATCAGTTATAGCAACAGTGTGTACAGCGGCTGGGACGCTCCATCGTCGGAGTCAATCAGTTATAGCAACAGTTCGTACAGCGGCTGGGACGCTCCATCGTCAGAATCAATCAGTTATAGCGACAGTTCGTACAGCAGCTGGTACACTCCATCGTCAGAGTCAATCAGTTATAGCGACAGTTCGTACAGCAGCTGGGACACTCCATCGTCAGACTCAATCAGTTATAGCGACAGTGTGTACAGCAGCTGGTACACTCCATCGTCAGACTCAATCAGTTATAGCGACAGTTCGTACAGCAGCTGGGACGGTCCATCGTCAGAGTCAATCAGTTATAGCGACAGTTCGTACAGCGGCTGGTACACTCCATCGTCGGAGTCAATCAGTTATAGCGACAGTGTGTACAGCAGCTGGGACGGTCCATTGTCAGAAACAATCAGTTATAGCGACAGTGTGTACAGCGGCTGGGACACTTCATCGTCAGAATCAATCAGTTATAGCGACAGTCTGTACAGCAGCTGGGACACTCCATCGTCAGAGTCAATCAGTTATAGCGACAGTTCGTACAGCAGCTGGGACTTCCCATCGTCAGAGTCAATCATTTATAGCGACAGTTCGTACAGCAGCTGGGACACTCAATCGTCAAAGTCAATCAGTTATAGCGACAGTGTGTACAGCAGCTGGGACACTCCATCGTCAGAGTCAATCAGTTATAGCGACAGTTCGTACAGCAACTGGGACACTCAATCGTCAGAGTCAATCAGTTATAGCGACAGTGTGTACAGCAGCTGGGACACTCCATCGTCAGAATCAATCAGTTATAGCGACAGTTCGTACAGCAACTGGGACACTCAATCGTCAGAGTCAATCAGGTATAGCGACAGTGTGTACAGCAGCTGGGACACTCCATCGTCAGAATCAATCAGTTATAGCGACAGTGTGTACAGCAGCTGGGACGGTCCATTGTCGGAGTCAATCAGTTATAGCGACAGTTCGTACAGCAGCTGGTACACTCCATCGTCAGAATCAATCAGTTATAGCGACAGTGTGTACAGCAGCTGGGACGGTCCATCGTCGGAGTCAATCAGTTATAGCGACAGTTCGTACAGCAGCTGGTACACTCCATCGTCAGAGTCAATCAGTTATAGCGACAGTTCGTACAGCAGCTGGTACACTCCACCGTCAGAGTCAATCAGTTATAGCGATAGTGTGTACAGCAGCTGGGAAACTCAATCGTCAGAGTCAATCAGTTATAGCGACAGTTCGTACAGCAGCTGGGACACTCAATCGTCAGAGTCAATCAATTATAGCGACAGTGTGTACAGCAGCTGGGATGGTCAATCGTCGGAGTCAATCAGTTATAGCGACAGTGTGTACAGCAGCTGGGACACTCCATCGTCAGAGTCAATCAGTTATAGCGACAGTGTGTACAGCAGCTGGGACACCCAATCGTCAGAGTTAATCAGTTATAGCGGCAGTTCGTACAGCAGCTGGGACACTCAATCGTCAGAGTCAATCAGTTATAGCGACAGTGTGTACAGCAGCTGGGACGGTCCATCGTCGGAGTCAATCAGTTATAGCGACAGTGTGTACAGCAGCTGGGACACTCCATCGTCAGAGTCAATCAGTTATAGCGACAGTTCGTACAGCAGCTGGGACACTCAATCTTCAGAGTCAATCAGTTATAGCGACAGTTCGTACAGCAGCTGGGACACTCAATCGTCAGAGTCAATCAGTTATAGCGACAGTGTGTACAGCAGCTGGGACACTCCATCGTCAGAGTCAATCAGTTATAGCGATAGTGTGTACAGCAGCTGGGACACTCCATCGTCAGAGTCAATCAGTTATAACGACAGTGTGTACAGCAGCTGGGACACTCAATCGTCAGAGTCAATCAGTTATAGCGACAGTGTGTACAGCAGCTGGGACACTCAATCGTCAGAGTCAATCAATTATAGCGACAGTGTGTACAACAGCTGGGATGGTCAATCGTCGGAGTCAATCAGTTATAGCGACAGTTCGTACAGCAGCTGGGACACTCAATCGTCAGAGTCAATCAGTTATAGCGACAGTGTGTACAGCAGCTGGGACACTCCATCGTCAGAGTCAATCAGTTATAGCGACAGTGTGTACAGCAGCTGGGACACTCCATCGTCAGAGTCAATCAGTTATAGCGACAGTGTGTACAGCAGCTGGGACACCCAATCGTCAGAGTCAATCAGTTATAGCGACAGTTCGTACAGCAGCTGGGACACTCAATCGTCAGAGTCAATCAGTTATAGCGACAGTGTGTACAGCAGCTGGGACGGTCCATCGTCGGAGTCAATCAGTTATAGCGACAGTTCGTACAGCAGCTGGGACACTCAATCGTCAGAGTCAATCAGTTATAGCGACAGTGTGTACAGCAGCTGGGATGGTCCATCGTCGGAGTCAATCAGTTATAGCGACAGTTCGTACAGCAGCTGGTACACTCAATCGTCAGAGTCAATCAGTTATAGCGACAGTTCGTACAGCAGCTGGTACACTCAATCGTCAGAGTCAATCAGTTATAGCGATAGTGTGTACAGCAGCTGGGACGGTCCATCGTCGGAGTCAGGCAGTTACAGCAGCACGTATGACGACAGTTCCAGTCTATGGACAAGTTTTGATAGCATTAGCAGTTATGACGGAAGCAGCTCTGTTGACATTTCTCCCACTCCTACAGGTATTAGTGTTATAAGAATTTCAGTTTTTAAACGCTTCCTCCTTACTCATCAATTCAAATCCTAAATTCCGTGAAGTCATGAATCACGAAATGATATTGATTTGATTACGCTCCATATTTTCACGATTACACAATTTTCCGCTTGATCGTTTGTTTTATAAAACTACAAAGTTCACGTTTTAGGATATACAATTTTGAATAAACGAGTCACCTCCAACCTTTTTTGCAGAACGATTGTTCTAATTGTTTTCGTAGCAATCTTCTTTGCCATTTACGCTTTGAAATATTTCTCCTCTTGTACTAATGCCACGGACCTATATACAGGTCCGTGCTAATGCTTTGTCTTTTTGAATAGATATTTGTTCATAAATTTTTTGCTCTATGCAGTTAAACAATACCTGTCTATCAGTCAATTCATTTTAAATCATACATACTAAACGCCATTATAAAGGAAACTATTTTAATAACGCTTCATTTTGTACTTTGTGTCAACATCATTTTAAAAATCAAACAAACGTAATTTTATTACATAACAACCACTTTCATTATTGATTAAGCTCAGGAAATTTTGTTTTATGAATTAAAATAAAATGATTTCTTTATGTGGATATTTTTTGTTAATGGCTTAAAAAACTATATTTTGTTTTACACTTGTTCATTTTACATCAATTGTGAAACAAGTCACAACATATGTCAATCACTCTCGATAACAGTTCCTTGGTTACATATTGTTTGTCCGACTTATTAAATCACGGCGGGATTTGAATGCACATCTGACGGATCGTGACTTTCTTCCCATCGACCAATTGGCTCTCCATACACATACTTTGTTTAGTTATACAATCACCATTTCAACACGTCGATTTCTTGCTTTACACAGATTGGCTCGTATCATCATCATGGACTTCAGGCAGCATCAGCAGTAGCAGCAGCAGTTATTGTGAGTAACATCGTCACTTGAAATATTTTGTCAACTTATGTAAGAGCAACGTAAGGAATTCTAAAGTTGACGTATCCTAAAAATGACTTTATCAAAATATCTGCAGTGAACCTCTGCTTTATTACATGTATTGGTCTCCTTTAAGTTATTTTGTAATTACAGTAAAACCTCACTTAAAGACCACCTCAATAATGCGACCACCTCAATAATGCGACCACCTCAATAATGCGACCGCCTCAATAATAAGACCACCTCAATAATGAGACCACCTCAATTTAAAAGTCCATTTTGACTGTTCCGCTCTTTATTGAACCTCTATAATAAGACCACATCAATATTAATTAAGACTAGTTTTCAAGGGTCCCAGGGGTGGTCTTATTAGTGAGGTTTTACTGTTTTCCTGTTTAAGTTGTTGTTTTGTCAATTTCAAAAATGTCCCAGTAGATGAATTACACACTTCTCACAAGTTTTTATTAACTAAGTTTCGTTTTTTTAAACAACCGATTAATCCGTGGTTGGCATTTTAGCCCTTTGATTTTTGCTCCAGTTTGAATTCTGATGTCCAATAAATTGAAGTTTTGTTGAATTAACGTCAGTTAAAGCTGCTTTTGTCGAGTTTAAGAACAATAATTGTTGTACATGATCGGGTGCTGTAGAAAATACACTGCAGCAGACCGTATCAAACACACAATGTGATTGGTCGCAGGTTAGCTTTTATTGGAAATATTTGATGTTTGAACTGCAAGAAATGAATCAGTATATATCTTGCGTTTAGATTACGATCCATCGTTCGATTTTACTGGACTTTCACTTGATACAATCGTGAGACGAGATGGCAATGACATTCCAAGAGCAGCCGTAAAATGCAACTTCACGGCGGAAACTGGATACCGTTATCAAATAGTCATGTAAGTGTTATAAATACAGCTCTTATACACACCGTACAATCTGCTGTTTATTAACTCAATGTCAACTAAGAAAATGTCGAAATTTCCGCAAACATTGCGTATGTAGAACCTGTTTTCTCGGTAAATATGGCACTCACTTGCACACAGGTGGTTTGTAGAAACTGCTTGTTCTCCGCTTAAAACGATACGTATGCGTGGTTTCTCTAAAAATCAACAAAACGCAACAAAAATAGCAAAAACGTACCCTTTGTCGATCTAGCACCTTTAACCTGGCACAGCTATCAACTGACCATCAATACAGCAGGTTGTACGGAGTTGTTATATGGCTTTCATTGTTTCTAATTTATTTAGTTTGAGCTGTCCAAATATACAAGTAGCATTAATGATAGAATCCATGCCTTATGTTAATCTTCGTTTGCATCAGAAGAAATGTCCATTATTTTCATATTTACGTGGAGAATTTAATGTGGTAATCATAGCGCAGACAATGACGTGTACATTTACGTCTCTGTCTGGTTCTCCATATCTTTGTTCCACTCTCCATATGATTCAAAGGAATCCTTTGTATATAATCCGGAATAGGTTTGACAAAATTGTGCGTAAGAATTTTGAATGTTAGCATCACATGGAGGTCAAACTATTCTAAATTCAATATAAAGAAATTAAATATTGTATTTAACTTATTTTAAGAAATAAAATATATCATACAATTTAAACATTTACACATCATTAGTGAACGTATACTTCTAGTGCTGGTAATTTCATAATTATAGTTTTACAAATTTGACTGAAGCTAGTTTTATATAATGTCGTTCAAACAGCCGGACCCTGAGTGGCCAAAGTTTGGTATCGAGTGGTAAACTTAATGCAGATGAAGTGGCCGACTATTTTGTGTGGGTAGAGGATATGTATGGATCAGTAGCTGGATTTGGATTGGAGCAATCGGTTAGTACAAACATCTCAAATTTCCTGTGTTTTTCATATGAAAAACATGGCAGTTTTACATTATAACATGTATCTATGGCATCATGCTATTCATATGAGTACATTCAGTTTACGTTTATTGGTACTCTACAGTCTGCAAACTGACCGGCCCTCTCTTGGACAAGAACCTCTCTTCAACTACATAATCAAATTTCCTTTATAAAAATTACAGTCAATTTAACCATTCGATAGCTTACAGTCTCTCGTCGGTAGTCAGCATTTGCTTCTCTCAAAGAGAGTTCCTCTGGAGCGCTTGCTCAGTACTTTATAGACGGTAGTAGTTTTACTTTCTTCGACAATACTTCTTAAGTCAATACATTTTAGTCAGTGATAAGTACTATACTCATTATGAATGTATTAACATATTAAACTTTTTTGTTTCAGTATAATTGCAGTGTTACTGTGTTTGATTTAAGTGGAAACATACAGGAGTTTGGACCGGTATATAGCTCCACTGTATCTCCTGTCACGGTGAGTAAAGTGTTCAGCAGCAACGGATCCTCAGGGGTTCCACTAGGTGCTGAAACTCAAGGGTCATTTGATAACTGCGGACTGGTTTAGACAATTTTATAACCAAAATACCTATAATTTAGAGAATAAATGACCCTTCAGCCAGAATCCTGAGGGTCAATTTGTGGCTTTTTGGAAATTCCAGGGGTCAAAGGTTCAAATGGAACCCCTGATCATGATCATGTACAAGTGGGCGCAATCACCGAGATAATTCTGTCATTATGTTTGCTACTGCGGATTAATTTTGTTTTTTCGAACACTGAGAAATCTCTGTTGATCACTAGGCTGTCGGCCATGATGTCCGGGTCGATCCCCTGACCGGAAATATCATGCCCTTTCGTAACATATGGTTTTGGTCAATTGACTTCAACCTAGGATTCATATGGAGAAGTTGTCAGCGGCTTGTGGAAGGGCAAGTTACTCCTGGTTGATAATCAACTCCAGGAAAAAATGCTCACGTCAACTGACTGCCATGTATGACTAAAATATGTTGCGAAATAGCGTTAAAGCTTAAAAAAACCTACACTGTCTAGAATACAATGTTTTTTTCATTTCGTCAGACCCTAACTTAATGT
>JASFXZ010000240.1:0-23006 GCA_032209605.1 Mactromeris polynyma
ACTAAATTAATAACATCATACACTAAAGGTAAATAGCGAAATTGACGAACCATTTTTGGTAGATCACCAGGGCTCGTATTCAATATACATGTACATCTTAAGTTGAAAATTTATCTTAAATCCTAAGATTTCCATTAAATTTAAGATTTTTCTTGCATTTCTTCCTTAGATTTCAAGAAAAATCTTAAGTGGTATTCACAAAGCATATTATCTTAAGATATTGTTTTTTTTTCTCCTTAACTGTAAGGTACCTCTTAGCAGTCTTAACTTTTATCTTAAATATTAGGAAAATGCTAGTATTTTCGATATCTACAATCTGCTGCTTGTATTTTGTTTAAAAGAAGTTCCAGCATATACAATGACTGTTATGTCATACAACTTTTAAAATTTAATACTATTATTTGGTTATTGCTAAGCCTAATTTTAAACTGTTACGACATGAAATTGATGACTTTATATATCAAGACAGATTAATTATGAACTCTTATAAACCATTAGAATTACTGTGGTTATGACTGTAAGCAGCATTTCACATTTCTTTAATAATAGTCTGCATCATTAACATCACCAGCTGAATGACATCCTCAATGATATTTGACTTACAATTAAGTATTAAATCCTCAATAAATTAGATCTTAAAGATCGTGAAAACTCAAGAAAATAATAAACTATTTAAGCAAGTTTTCATCCTTCTGAGCATAGAATACCACTCAATATACTGTTTCTTAAGCTGTGTAGTGGAGTGTGACGAAACGGTAGAGCACCTTGCGAGAGTTGGGTGGGGTCTAGCCCAACACTGGGTGCACATCCACCTGCATTTATATGAAGGTAGCAAAAGAGTAGTGACGTAAGTGGGAGGAGAGCATCGGTGTGGGATGATACAGCCAACTGGTTACTACAGTTTGTAGAGCGCCATGCAGGGATAGAGGGGGTGGCGTGAGTTCGAACACCTCATCAAGCGCCACACCACTACAGTACTTTCATATTTCAGTTCGAACCTCTTATGACCAGCCCCTGTTTATTCGCATCTTCGTCATCAGACATGAAATAGCAAACCTCCTCTTTAAGAAATAGGCTTTTAGTGGGTAGGCATATCCGCCGACATATCTAACTGAATACTGTTCAGTGTTCTGTTACATTGTACCAGTACTTTTAAGCAGCTGTCCACCGAAGTTTGCTCGTCTTCCTCTGAGAAGTTTGTTTGCCTACTGACAACAGATGGATAGGCGGTTATATTTTTGTTTCTCAACAGACGACTGAGAGACGACGTGAGATACGTCTAGTTGACACCCCCAAGAAGAGCGTGTACTGATTTACTGTGCGCACGAACATTCTTATTCGTAAGATCGCAGTCATACATGTATACGGACACATTTTGATAAAACGATCGTAAGTATTTTCGTAAGAAAATTCTTACGAACATTTCGTATCGTACGAACGCTCGTTCGTACGAATATTGATAAAACGGGTCCAACTCAAGACCAAAATTGAATGTTGATATGCGTGTCACAGGCACACTCATGACCAACTTTCTGGCTCATCGCAAGATTCCCCAGATCTGATCGATATTGGCTCCATGCTATAACCGATTATATATACGCCACTTTAACGTCTCATAATCATTATCATTCGCGACTGAATTAGCCACCCCGCTGTGTTTAGCCAGCATGATGAAATTGCCATGGGCTGTAGCATTTATCTTGATGTATCAGTATGTATGTAGTTGTGTATATTTTGCTTTCGAATATTACATGTATCATAATATATTTGCAAACAAAACTGTATCTGTTTTCTTCAGTATACGTTTTAATCAATAATATATATTGACATTTTAGTACTCAGTACATGTAATAACGCACGATATGGGATCTTTATATTTTCATTTTTCATTGACTGACTTTTAGGATACAAGAAATTAACAAAACGATATTATGACTGATAAATAAAAGTATTTGGAAGTAATTGACAAGTTATCTTTACATCTTTGATGTAAGTCAATTTACTTAACACAAATGTGTGAAAATACACATGGATGACAAACAGTTGGTTGAAATGTATCACATTTCACACCTTGTATTGAGACATAATTTTTCAATAGAAAAATAATGAAATTGGTAAATGTAAATAAAATATTATATTATGTTATATTGGAATGTTAAGTACTAATACTACAATTCACATACTATTATACATATCTTTCACATAAAATATAATCAAGAAGTTTAAGTTAAAATCATGAAGAATAGGAATTGTAATACATTTTTTTCACAAATAAATTACCATACATGAAAGTGCTATCGTCATGTTGGGGGAAAATAAAATTAATCTTTAAGCAAACAACATTATATGAACAGAACAGAACAGACATTTTATTAAGACTTGTACAATGTAAATCGTCCACAACACATACATGTTTATATACATTTTGTCAACGTGAAAGTTACTTACTAAGTGTTATTGAACAACAATAAAAATACATCGGAATAAGTCATATATTACACAATTTAGTTTGAAATAAATCGTCGGAGGTTGAGAACTAAGCATTTATCTTTCAACAGTTAATAAAGTATTCAGTATTATATGAGATGTTAATCCAATTATGACAACGAAGATGTTCAATTGCCTGTAAAAACAAATATCATCTATATAGTAATAAGTGACATGTACTTAAAACCGCATAACATTAAATGTTCGTAGCTTTAAATTCGACACGCTAGATGCATATAGAAGGTGAAATGTCAAATCTAATTTATATGTGTATATACTTATACTCATGGTTATTATTGTATCGTAAAATGTTGCTTAATATGGGCGCTTTCCCACACCTTACACTATTTGTCGGCACATCAACAACAATTTAAAATTTCACGATCTGTTCATGTCTAGCTGTTCTTTGTTACATAGTTATATGATTACGTTCATGTAATAAAATTCACCAGACCAATGCTTAACAACTTTAAAGATTAAAATCAGAAGCAATTTTATGCATTTCATATAATACATATGTACTGCATAACCATCAACAAATTGCTTACTTTTTGAAGAACGCACCCTCATAATGCATTTTAGATTTGTTTACAATAATCAACTGAATGTTGCAACTGTCATAAATTCTTGATCGCTTCAGTGAAATTTTTGATTATAGTATATACATTTTTAAGTATAAGTGTTTATTCATGAGAATGCAAAATTTCAAATCAGCAGAAAATTCGGCAAGGGGTCCAGGGGGCCGCTGAAGCTACTGGCTTTAAGCATCTAAGACGGTTTAAATTGTCTCAAAAACGGCCCTTGCGAGCGTCAAATCAATCCCCGGAAAATTCTCATGCCTGATTATTACACGAGTACAGTAGAGCCACTCGTAACAAGTCTCTTAAGTCATGTATGTCATG
Source organism: Mactromeris polynyma (assembly GCA_032209605.1). Taxonomy (NCBI): domain Eukaryota; kingdom Metazoa; phylum Mollusca; class Bivalvia; order Venerida; family Mactridae; genus Mactromeris; species Mactromeris polynyma. Next base: position 3,390 of record JASFXZ010000240.1, read on the forward strand.
TTTTATATTGTTGTTGTTTTATCTATAAACTAGAGACAAGTGCTAATCAGTTCATCTACTGTCTGACAGCGATGTAATCGATTTTTACAAAATGTTATTTCACAATCTTTCTGAAAAACGGAATATGTATTGCAGAAATATTAATATTTTCAAAACCGTTTGCACAAGTTTGATATCTCAATCCGTTGTTGAGATATTAACGATTTCCCACAGTTCCCATGTATGTTCCCATTACCCACGTTATCGACGGTGAACGGTTCACCAGTAATAATAGGACATGATTGTTGGGAGTAGAATATAGATGTGTTGAAACAACAGTAGCTTACAGAAATCATTGGTCCATGCAGCAGTAGAAATTTAGAACACGACTATGATTTTTTTTACTTAAGAAAATCTTAGGAAAGAAATATCTTAAGTAATATATTGAATATAACTTAAAGATAAAATATTTTTTATCCTTGCGTAAGGAAAAAAATATGTCTTAAGGAAAAACTTAAGAAATATCTTAAGATGTATATTGAATACGGGCCCAGGAAGTAGGTTAGACGTTTTCGTTGTAAAGCGTTCAACGCGTGATTTTCAAATAAATGTGACAATAAACAGTGAAATAAAAATATTATGACCAATGTTACCAACAACAAATACGTACAGACAATCTTGTTATTACCTGAGATAAAACATTAACAAATCCATTGCTTGAGGCGTTCTACCTGAGCAATACTCCATGATGGACAGGTTTAAAACGCGATCATGCATTACGTAATGTGAGGATTATGGGTAATACCCGCTGTATCTCAACAATATAGCTATAAGCTTCTGAAAAAGCTAGTTAGTGGCCCAGTTGGCAGCGAATTTAGGGAGTAAATTGGGTTTAGAGAAGAATATTAATCAACTATTCAAATTATTGGTTTTAACATTTAACAATTGTCCCAGCTGAAATGATATGAGAAATAACTGGGCAATATTTAGATAAACAAGACCACAGATACTTGAAACAACTATATTCTTCTTCTTCCATATACTGAGCAGGGCTCTTTATATAACGTACTTTTTATAAGCTCATCATATAATAGTAAATAGTATCTGGAACACACGATAACGGCCATATACGGTGCCTGATAGGATATATAGAACATTAAAAGAGTTTGTTTCCAGTACCTGTGAACAAGACTAATAATTAAATGGCAAATCTAGGGCCATAATAATACGGGAAAACAGGTCCTATATGATCATGAGGTTCAAGCCATTTGATTGGCTGAGATGCACAGCCAATACGAAAACAGGACCAATATGAAATTGAAGAAGTTTCATTGGCTGAGAAAGCAGCGCCAATATACGAGAATGACGTTTTGTGAATCAAATTTATAACCATTCCAGTTTATTAAAGTTTACAAAATATGAAAATTGTGTTCTTAATGTTGAGGTGGTCTTTAATTGAGATTTTACTGTAATTATTTTGTTTCCTTTAGTTGTGATAGTCGAATTTATTCAACACAAAGTACGGTGACAATTGGATTAATGTTCGAAGAATGTTTGCTTTAAAACTGTATACGATCCTTCTTGATCAGGTCAAGAGGAATACGGGATAATTATAGTCTTGTCTTTGTACGCCTTCATCGTTTCTTTTATATAGTTTAGTGTTAACCAATCTCATTGAAATCAACCCCTAACTTTAGCTCCATTACTTTCCGCTGTTAGCGTATAGTATAGGAGCGTGCGACTAGAGCTGATTTTAATGAGATTGGTGTATAAACAGGTCATTGTCTTCAATTAAACACGAGATAAATGCGTAAGTATCGTATTGATGAACATTTTCTTTTAATGAATACCTAAGTAGTGATTTTATGGGAACCCCTGAAAGGTGGTTGGATAAATGCCACAATAGTATTGTGTTTTGTGTACATTTAATTATGCACTGTATGAAATTGCATTGAACATGAAACAAACTACTTCTACCACGCATGCTATTATTATTGAAAATATTTGTATGTTAAAACAAAGAAACGAATCAGAATTTTAATATTTCGTGGTTTTCATTTATTGATTCTTTAAACATGTGTTCGTGCAATAACTCAAAATCTAAAACAATGAAATTACAACATCTTAATTCATTGCTCAATTCAATTTGCGCCGGTCATCTTTATTAAAACATATTTCTTGTTTGTATTGCTTTATTAAAAGTAATAACAGCAACTTCAATAATAAAATAGTGCAACATAAAATTATTGTTCGGAACATTACGAACAGAAATATTACCGTTTTGAAGATTCTCAATAATTTTATTCTCAGGAACACGGACATATAAACACATGTCCGTGTCAGGAATATTGAATGAAAAATCAAAATAAAAGGAACTTAACAATATATTTAGTTACAAATTGTTACCATCACAGATGAAATTTGCAATGAAAAAAAAGGATAACCTTCCAGTACAGTACTTCGATCTTACTCTCTTCGATACAAATGGACACATTTTCTGATACACAAATAATTTAATACACCGTTACACACCCTTACTGATTGAATGTCTCGATGGGCGCCTCTTGATGTCGACTAACCGGTTTCAATTTCGTTGCGAATTGAATTTGGGTATTGATCATTTTCCTAAAAATGTTCAAGAGCTAACATAATGTTCTTCGCATGATGAATCAATAACACATTGAAATATCGGTTAATTTAGCTTCATAATCACGATAGAATAATGATTAAGTGTTTTAGACAATTTTCAAATTTATGTTATTTTCAAATTTCATCATATCAGCACCTTTTGGAATTCAATAGTCGGGTGTGAAAGTTGTTGATTAGATAGTTTGGGTAGGTGTGCTCTTGGTGTGAGAAACAAATACCATGCGCCACTAAAGTAATAATTATTTTAAGATTTAAACTGACGTTAGTTACTATATAGATATTTCTTTATTAACATACTCGGCACGTACGCGCCTTTGGTTATTTAACATCATACAGCACAAAGACAGGCATTGCATACATATAAACATACAGAACAAAGATACATTCATACAAACACAGTCATGAAACGCATTACCTAATTGAAATACAAGCACAATGTATACTATAATGAATCAATCTAGTTTTTAAATAACTCGCATTAACCATGTTTCATATTTTCCTTATTTTTCACGCAGCATAAGGTAACATAATGGTCCTTATTACTGGTTATCAATTAACCATAATGTCGAGGTAGCATTCGAATACATGTATTATCGAAAGGTATTTGTGATTGATCACTTGACAAAAATGTCAATATATACATGTACATAAACGTTATGTATTCCGATTTTTTTATACATGTACTTCAGAGTAAGAAAAAGTTGCGAAAAAAAACGCACTTGTTCTTGATAGTTTGCCTCTCTCAAGGCTTGCCACAGACCTGAAAGTAAACATATGTTTATTATTGTTAACACCACCATCATAATCATGTATTATTATTGTTCCACAGTGAAATGTACATAACATTGCAGTCAGAATAAATATTTATTTAAAATATGATTTCGGTTATAAACAACTAATTTATTTACTATTCTAAAGTTTACACTTTATTGTTGAAATAAATTTATTTAAAATAAGCTGTCATCCGTACATATTCGTAAACGATATTTTCAACTACACACCGACGTCGAAGTCCATGGACAAATGTTCGATAAGAGGAGCCTCGTCCAACACATCAACTATTCTCCTCAGTACCTGTTAAGTAAACGGTAAGAAATAGATATACCATCTAATAATTATCATCATCATCAACATCATCATAGTCGATGCCATACACAAGTATTCACAGAGTTATATTTTAAAAGTTAAATGGTAAATAACGTGCAATATTAACATCGCAATCCATTTTAAAATGACACTAACGTTATCAGTGTAAATCTATGTAATATATGTAATCAACATCAGCCACGAATATTTTGAAGTAAATAGTAAATAATGTACAACGTCATGATATGTAATGTTTTGTGAAAAACACTAACCTCAATATAATCCTGTTTTCGGCGTCGCGACATCAGGACAAATAGAAGCGGTACCTGCTTCATTACCTCTCCTTGTCTCACAAAGGCGTGCACATACCAGAGCTGCGAGAAAGTTTTCTTCACAACCCTAAAAGTCCCATCAAGATACCAGGTCCTGGCTCGTTGAAGCACCTTCAACTGGTCCGGGTTGCGAAGACTAGGTGCCTAAAACCCCCCACACAGACGTCACATATCAAGAAACTAACGCCTATACAGTTATATATACTTTTATTTCGAATTTATATAACAACATTATGTCATATTCGGCGATTATAAATCACTATTTTTTTATTAAAATTTCATAATATACAATACATCAAATATTTTCATAGCATCTGAGGGGTCGAGTTGACTTGCTGAATAATCGGAAATATTTTCATAGCATCTGAGGGGTCGAATTAACTTGCCGAATAATCGGAAAATAGGGGTCGAGCTGTTCAGGGGGTCGAGTTGACTTGGTTTAATAGCGGGGGTCGAATTGTTCAGGGGTCGAGTTGTCCCGATACCCTTGGAACTGTCAGTAAAAATACTATTACAAGGCATTATACATTATAAGGCATTTGAGGAGGCTCAATGGTACATATGTAAGGAAAAGGGGGCGCAAAGAATGGCTGACAGACCTTAAGGAATAACTATGAGAATCAAAGAGGAAAAACAGTGTGGGGGTAATGGATGGAAAAAATCACTGGACATGACAGCTGGCAACAATAGGCCGAAACTGGGCAGAAAATAACAGGAACACTATATAAAGTGAAAGCTTTGTACAGGGGAAAGGGAAATATAGCATACATTTAAAACACAAAAAGAAATAATAACCATATGTACAGCGAATTACATGATCTTTAAAGATCTGTTTATATTGTATAGAAATTTGTCCGAAAACTACTAAGTAAGTATTGCATGTATACTGCTCCGTATTTTTAATAAATTAAGCTATTATGCTCTTCTCGAAAGTATTATGGCATCGGTTATATTCTATTTGAAAAGTGAGAACAACGAACGACGACTCTGTTCGGAAATTGCATCAAACTACACACTCCACGCACCGGTAACTCGATTATGCATGCTACATCTGCAAGGGAAGATCACTGCGTATGAGATTGAGATTTGCATATCCCGTGCACCGGAATTTGCGTTTAAACCTAACTCACAATAGTAATTTTCACGATTGTATTAATTTAACGACGTTGGAACTGAAATTCAACAAATATACCGACAAATTAGCTAACATGGCAGACGATCTTCAGGAGAATGTTAATACATATAAACTTCAGTTACAACAGGTTATTACTTTCAGTTTTCTGTTTTTTTTTCACCATTTTGGGAATGGTCTGACTCGTGGTGATCTATTCATCTAGTCCAACATATTTTCTATTATTAGACGTGTAAATGTCCATTTTACGTTACCGAAAGGGGGTCGGTACGTTGAGGATATGGCCTAAACAGTCATCCAAGTCAAAGCCTATAAAACCATGTAATATCACTGACAAGGGTTATAACTATATTATGACTCTAACCTATCAATAATCAATGCTAGATTTCCATTTCAATCCCTCATGGACTCGGGCTAACTTCAATTGCTAAGGCTTGTTATTTTGGGAATTTTTCAGGTTTAGATTGGGGAAAAATATACTATTTTCGGTTGAGAATGGGTCCCTTTTAATGGACCCAACTTTTATGAGGAAAATAGCTCTTCTTTGTCACCATAAGCATTGGAACAAATCTTGTCAAAAAATAAATATTTGATAAATGGTGGTTCTGAATGAGTTTCAAATCTGCTTCGGAAAACCATTATATTTCTGTATTTTACGTGCTTGTATATGTATAAAATATATTTGCAGGGATGATCGTTACCTGTAGAATTAATTTAATAAAAGTCCAGTAATATATTTTTAATAACTGGTCTATTTCAAGGTTGAAGATTCCTTGTCTCTGGATCCAGACAACGAAGATCTACAGAAGCTTCAAAGTGATCTTCAGGTTTGTATCTGTTGTGTAGAAAATTTCACTTTTGTATTGATGATGATAATTTGAAAATAGTGCTGTTTTATTAACCTCAAACACACGGATGTATTATCTGGACCATAACATTTCAAATTAGGTCCCTTTTTCTATTTGTCATTATCACTTTTCTTCTATTTATGTTTTCAATTATTCTAGAAATTTTTTTGGAGAAGTGAATTTGGCACAGGTCAAACACATAAATGTGTTCATTTAAATCGCATGAACCTTAGAATAAATTTATTTGTATCAATTAGCAATCACTTTGCATCTACTTTCAATGTAAGTTTGCCATGTCTTTTTGCATTTTTGTTCCAAATTTGGCTATTCCCATGTTTTTTCAAAAATGGTCACTAAGTTTTCAATTATTTTTTAAAAGATTTGATGGTTTTGCTGTAAATTGAAACTAGAAAAAAACTGATATTTATAAAGACAATTTATATTTCTTTGACAAAATGTCACACTTAAATTGCTATAGGCCTAAAGGTGTATTGAAAGGGTTGTGTTTGTCCATGTGCTTGGCGGATAAAAAGCAGCTATTGTTTTTTTATTGAATGGTAAACCAAAATGCTGCAATTGTGGTGCATGAGTACATTTTCTTACCAAAATTAACGTGGACCAGTCCTGAAAGTTCTTACATATGTTTGCAGTCTATAAAACAGCACTATATACTTCCAGTATGAATGTTTGAGTCAATAAATCCCCTTTCATGCTTTTTGATTTTCTGAAATTTGTTTTATAGTAAAATAGTTAATACCTCTGGTGAAACGTCGGATATAATATGTGGTAGTCTTGGAGATTGTTTGCCCAAATGACATATCTGGGAGAAATTGAGTTATTAACATTTCTGAATGCAGGAATTTTTGTAGGTGACTAAAAAACAAAACTTATTGCATAACAACATTTTTTAAGGCATTACAACACTTTTAATGTGGTCATCAATTTCTTAAGAAAGGGGTTGTCTCAATTTTGAGCGATTAATGGTTTGTTTTGCCGCTGAAACATAAATCTTTTACTGAAATGTTTCAACTAGCTTTTACAATTAATGTGCAATCATGACGTTATCCTTATTGCGTTTTTCTCAGGAACAAGGCTTAGTGCATTTGGGCCAAGAATCTCGAGAGTCTGTCTCATATTATATCCGTCATGCACATGTTTACTTTGCATCCATTTTGGTTAAAAAAATGTCTGTTTGATAACTTTGTGCGTTTGGAAGTGTAGACACCTTGGCTTGTAATCAGGACTTGAATGAGCTCTGTAGAACTTTATGTTAATCTGTAAAAAGACAAATGCATGAAAAATGATGACGTCGGAAAAGTTAATTTCACTATTGGAAACTTTATTCCGTATCTTTTTTCTAAACAATTAATTAAAGTCATAAGGTTTTGTAAATTCCAAGTAAATAGATTTTTAATGTGTTATTAGATTGTATTTTATAGATTACCAAGCAAATGCTATCACTAAAGATACATACAGTCCTGGTTGAGTAAGTATGCCCAGGCTACATAAACATCGATGAAAGACAACAAACTACTTACTTGTACTGATATGTCCCCACATAGTCAGTATCACATCGAAACACAGTAAAAACAATTCTCTGTACACTATCGCCTTGGATTGCTCCTCCCTGTTTTTTTTTGGTTCGGGCTGATTTCTGACATATACTGCAAAATTTGTAAGTGTGCAGGACTGCAGGTATAAATACAGTGTTTTTCCCACCCTTTTGTGAATGGGGCCGGGGCCCGTAGAATTGTGAAAATAGTGTCAAATTGCCCATAATTGTAAATATAAAAGTTTGCTTAAAAAATAAAAAGATACTGATTTGCATGACCTCATGTAGTACACTACAGGCTAGCAGTGTATTAATCTATAGCATAGCAGTTAAAATACTGCTAGTAAGTTTCATCAACATTCGTTAACAAAAACCTGAAAATATTAAGTGGCCTGAATTGTGAATTTTTAGCCAGATTTTTGTGAAAAAACATACTGTTGGTAATCTTGAATGGGGGCCAATTTCGGCCCCATTTTTGGAAAAAAAAATCCTGCTGAAATATAACCGTATCTTGGTCAATATAAGTATGATCTTGCTGAAATTTTCAACAAATAGATACCTGGAACAATATTCTGTTTATTTCATGTCATAAATCCACAAATTGAACAAATAAAATCAATAAATGTGATGATGCGGGGAAAAAAATCAGTACTGCAGCTCCGACTTAAAGATGATCTGGTTGATTGGAAAGAGTCTAATAGCGTGTGTGGCTGTGTGCCCACCTGGCCTTGACACTTCGTTTTATTTAAACTGATAAATTTGACGCAAGAATCATGATCTACAGGTAGCCAATAGCAAATATATACGAAATTTCGTGTAGAAATGTTTATCAATAAAAAAAGTTATTTGACATTAAAAAAGTGCACACTTGTAAGTTTTGTTAAGTGTATGTTGGTTATTGAAAACATGATAAAGACTTTTTGATACATTTTGTGGAATCTTAAACTTTTTCTCTGACTCGTACGGTTAGTGTTTGTCCATTTTAATCAGTTTCGATAGTGTACATTGAAATGTTAAAACTTGTGGATCCCTTCAATTCCAACTCGTCGTGAGACAATGATGTGCGCCTTATCCTGGTATACATTAACTTAAATATTAACATGAGACATAGTGATCACTTATTTTTAAAAGGTCATAATAAAATGTATGTTAAATGAACTTTAAATAGTATCAATATCGGTGTGTGTAAGATACGAACAAAGTCGTCGGTTAACAAACTCAGTTGTGAAACTGTAGTGTCCAAGAATGAGAAGTTCGCTGGTATTGCTAATATTATATTCCCAATCTAAAGTCCTTTATTCTGTGTGTTTTTCATGTAGGAGGTCATACAACTAACATTAGACTTGATAGGACAAAAACAGACATCATCTGTTGACAGTGAAGCCGAGGCTGGAGCAAGCAAGGAAAGCACTGGTACAAAACGAGCACCTGTCAAGCACTGGAAGCCGGGAGACAAATGTTTAGCTATTTACTCAGAAGATAAAAAGTTTGTGGCTTTGCTTTCTTTATTCCAAAAAAATAAGCAAAATAGTATATTTTTGTTTTTACTCTTCCAAACTGATTTGTTGAATTTCATTTTCCTGATTATATCCAGTGTTTCTTTTCACTTCTAGGGGAATGGTGGCGGGGCCCTTAGATAGGGGAAAATAGCGTTGTGAGGGGAAAATAGGGGGAAAATAATGTGCATAGCATATAGTATATATTTCTATGTCTGTATTCACTACACTTCTTTGTTGCAGTGATGTAAACATATAAATATGGTAACAGATTAGTTAGTTTCATTACAGGTCAACGTTTATATTTTTCTGATTAAAAATATCAACAATACTCGCAACATCTCCAATTTAAAAAAAAAAGCTGTAGGAGGGGAATTTTAATGGAAAATAGGGGGAAAAAACATACTTTTGAGTGAGGGGAATGGGTCCGAATTTCGGCCCCAAAAAGGCCCCAAAAAAACCACTGATATCTGTCCAATTCTTGGTTAACACAATTTTGTCCAGTATTCTTGTAGTGTTAGTCAGTCACAAAACACCATTCACCTCATGAAAAATATTTCACATACATGACAATTCTTATTTTCTATTGCACTGACCTTAATTTTCAATTCTATAATAGTCGAGGTTAAGGTCGTATGATGCACTCGAAGGTCATTTTTAGGGCATATTGTGTCAACCACGAATACCAAGTATAATGATTTTCTGTTTTGTTTATTTGAATGGTCAGGCTACGGGTCAGACTATCTGACTCATTCCCAAAGCCAAATGTATGGAGTTGAAGCAATTAAAGTTTTCCCAAATTGGCCAATTTTACGACACAAATTTTCCCAATTTAAATGGGGTCTTTTTCCGAAATGGACAGAAAAAGGCTTAATGGTCCAGCAGCCCTGTTAATCTTCCGTTGTTGTTTGGTAACATTCATTTTGTCTGAGGACAAAATAGAAATGAAAGGTACAAAAATGAAGGTTTTTTCTCTTGAGTACAAGTTTACATATATGGGAAACTAGATTTTACAGCCTGGTCCATTTACTCAGTTTGTAGCGCACTCAATTGACTGACCGATACTGTAGGTTAGAACCCTAGGTTTTGGTGAATGTTCTCCTTGGCCACAGGCAGTAGATAACCCAACCCCAGTCATTTAACCTTCACCTTTGATTCATGTGGGGGAAATGATCTGTCCCTTGAGGAGAAACATGAGTTGGGCCTACTGACAGCCAAACATAACTGAAGTACTGTTGAAAAACATCTCAAAATTCAATCTCATTTTTTATGATTATAAAATGTATGAAGTATATTTTACATCAGTATAGCATTTCCTGAATTTGTTGGTAACTGACTAGGAAGGTTTCATAATTGGTTCTATTCATTACCGAGATTAGGCATAATCAGTTTGCCTGTTTTGATTAATCATCAATTTTATAATTGAAAACTTGATACACAGGGGTACCACTAGGGGTTGAATCTCAAGGGTCATTTTGATAATTATTGACCGGATTTACCATTTTATAGCCAGTTTACCTTTAATTTAGAGAAAAATTGACCCTTCAGCCAGAATCCTGAAGGTCAAATTGTGGCTTTTTGGAAATTCCGAGTGTCAAAGGGTCAATTCCAGGGTCAAATTGAACCCCTGATACATAAAGGTATATGGGTATGAATTTGTTTAACTATTAAACAGCACAAATGGTACAGTCAACTTTCAATAATACTCAATCAACATTTATCGCTACTGATCTGTCATGATTGGATATGTGAGAAATAAATGTCTGATAGTGATAATTGTATTTCAGTTATTATGAAGCTACTGTTGATGAAATCTTGTCAGATGGTTCATGCACCGTCACATTTGATGAATATGGAAACACAGATGTCACTGAGGTATGCGATTATCAATTACAAATCATAGTAATTCTTACACATTCCGCAACGTTTTCCCGGTATAACTTTGAGGAAGTCTACCTGTGTGTTATTCTACAATAAAGTATACTTCGCTGGTACATTTTACCCACTCTGATTGTTATATAATAGGTAACATTGGTAAGTTCATCTAGTAAGGTCGGGTCAATTTTTAGTGGGCTGAATCATATGTGCACTCAAACAAAATCTGGCCAAGGTTTTTCCATATAATGTAGAGGGACCAATTTAGTTTCAATTGAGACCGGGCCATGTAGTTATCCAAATAATAAATATGTACCTTTATTAGCCAGGGGTTCTAAAGTTTTGTATTAGTCTCGAGATCTGGATTAAGAGGCTCCAGGGTCACTTTTAGATCAATGTAAATCTGATGAATTTTTTTGAGGGGGGTAGGGACTGAATCGCGATTGGTACAAAACTTTTTGTGTACGAATATGTTTCAATAGTCTAGATCATCAGACGCCTGCATCTAATAATGCTGGGTCATTGAAGCTTCGATCAGAGCAGCTGAGTGATTGAGATAATTTGACATGACTTCTGCTCAAACTACGAGTTTGATTTGATGACCTCCGGCAAATCTTCAGGATTGAGAACATTCGGCTGTTAGAACCCCTGATTAACTAAGCACTCATGGTTAAACATCCAAAATTGTGCCCAGATATTACTGATAAAAAGGAGGAACATATTTATTATATCGTCAATCTGATTGGTTTACAACCTTACTGAAAGTGTTAGTGCTCTGCATAAATACTTAAGGATCACAAAAAAATCATGCTAGCACAAACAATACTCAGTGTGTGGTAATTTTGCAAAAACTGTTATTTCTCACCATAAATAAATGTATTTAAGTACATTGCAAATGTTTGAACTCGTGTATTTTTTTAATAAAAAAAGTAATTTGTGTTGAACAAATTTAATTTAGGGTAATAATTTCAGGATGCTGTGCAGGTAAATGTTATCACAATTTTTTTAGAAATTGCATTCATGCAACTTGATTAAGTGATTTTTACAGATGTCATACAAGATTCGCACAGGTCTTGAAAAGTCCTTGAATTTGATGCCTACTCCTTAAAAACCACTTGAATTTGTTACAGCCAAAAACTCCTTGAAAAGTACTCGAATTTGATGCATACTCCTTAAAAACCACTTGAATTTGTTACAGCCAAAAACTCCTTGAAAAGTCCTTGAATTTGATGCATACTCCTTAAAAACCACTTGAATTTGTTACAGCCAAAAACTCCTTGAAAAGTACTCGAATTTGATGCCTACTCCTTAAAACCACTTGAATTTGTTACAGCCAAAAACTCCTTGAAAAGTCCTTGAATTTGATGCATACTCCTTAAAAACCACTTGAATTTGTTACAGCCAAAAACTCCTTGAAAAGTCCTTGAATTTGATGCATACTCCTTAAAAACCACTTGAATTTGTTACAGCCAAAAACTCCTTGAAAAGTCCTTGAATTTGATGCATACTCCTTAAAAACCACTTGAATTTGTTACAGCCAAAAACTCCTTGAAAAGTCCTTGAATTTGATGCATACTCCTTAAAAACCACTTGAATTTGTTACAGCCAAAAACTCCTTGAAAAGTCCTTGAATTTGATGCATACTCCTTAAAAAACACTTGAATTTGTTACAGCCAAAAACTCCTTGAAAAGTCCTTGAATTTGATGCCTACTCCTTAAAAACCACTTGAATTTGTTACAGCCAAAAACTCCTTGAAAAGTCCTTGAATTTGATGCCTACTCCTTAAAAACCACTTGAATTTGTTACAGCCAAAAACTCCTTGAAAAGTACTTGAGTTTTGAAAAAAACGTTTTGGTTAATTGCCCTTGAATTCTTCCACTGCGAAAAGAGAATGGACACAATTTTTTTTTTCAAATAATGATGACAAAAATGTTTTTTTGTTATTTAGGTGTCGGTGCTGAAGCCAATAGAATTAGACACATCAAAAAGAAAAACATTTGGTGAAGCTGGCAACGATTCCAAGCCTATATCCAAGTAAGATTTTTGCTTGAAAAATAAAAATTTATTCAAGTACAACTTTTTGCTTGGACTACCTTACTTGTTATGTCTTCTGAAAAAAGAAATTAATTATTGGATTGTGTAGTAATATACATATATTTATTGTCCTATTATAAGTGTAGTAATATACATATATCTATTGTCCTATTATAAGTGTAGTAATATACATATATTTATTGCCCTATTATAAGTGTAGTAATATACATATATTTATTGCCCTATCATTAGTGTAGTAATATACATATATTTATTGTCCTATTATAAGTGTAGTAATATACATATATCTATTGTCCTATTATAAGTGTAGTAATATACATATATCTATTGTCCTATTATAAGTGTAGTAATATACATATATTTATTGTCCTATTATAAGTGTAGTAATATACATATATCTATTGTCCTATTATAAGTGTAGTAATATACATATATATATTGTCCTATTATAAGTGTAGTAATATACATATATTTATTGCCCTATTATAAGTGTAGTAATATACATATATCTATTGTCCTATTATAAGTGTAGTAATATACATATATATATTGCCCTATTATAAGTGTAGTAATATACATATATATATTGTCCTATTATAAGTGTAGTAATATACATATATCTATTGTCCTATTATAAGTGTAGTAATATACATATATTTATTGTCCTATTATAAGTGTAGTAATATACATATATATTTATTGTCCTATTATAAGTGTAGTAATATACATATATATATTGTCCTATTATAAGTGTAGTAATATACATATATATATTGTCCTATTATAAGTGTAGTAATATACATATATTTATTGTCCTATTATAAGTGTAGTAATATACATATATCCATTGTCCTATTATAAGTGTAGTAATATACATATATCTATTGTCCTATTATAAGTGTAGTAATATAGATATATCTATTGCCCTAATTATAAGTGTAGTAATATACATATATGTATTGTCCTATTATAAGTGTAGTAATATACATATATTTATTGTCCTATTATAAGTGTAGTAATTTACATATATCTATTGTCCTATTATAAGTGTAGTAATATACATATATTCATTGTCTTATTATAAGTGTAGTAATATACATATATTTATTGCCCTATTATAAGTGTAGCAATATACATAAATCTATTGTCCTATTATAAGTGTAGCAATATACATATATCTATTGTCCTATTATAAGTGTAGTAATATACATATATTTATTGCCCTATTATAAGTGTAGTAATATACATATATATATTACCCTATTATAAGTGTAGTAATATACATATATCTATTGTCCTATTATAAGTGTAGTAATATACATATATCTTTTTTACTGTTATAAGTGAAGTAATATACATATATTTATTGCCCTATTATAAGTGTAGTAATATACATATAGTTATTGCCCTATTATAAGTGTAGTAATATACATATATCTATTGTCCTATTATAAGTGTAGTAATATACATATATTCATTGTCCTATTTTAAGTGTAGTAATATACATATATTTATTGCCCTATTATAAGTGTAGTAATGTACATATATTTATTGTCCTATTATAAGTGTAGTAATATACATATATTCATTGTCCTATTTTAAGTGTAGTAATATACATATATTTATTGCCCTATTATAAGTGTAGTAATATACATATATCTATTGTCCTATTATAAGTGTATAAATATACATATATTTATTGTCCTATTATAGAAAGGATAAGTTAGCTTTAGACAGAGAGTACAAAAGAAAGAAATCACAGAAGAAAGCAACAAGAATGAAACAACTGGAGGAAGAAAGAGAAACAGAGAAGAACAAATGGTTAGATTTCAATGCAAAGGTATGTTTTCCAGGTCGTAATGCTTACAGTTCTCAGGCATTAGAATGTTTGACGCTCGCAAGGGCCGTTTTTGAGACAATTTGAACCGTCTCAGATGCTTAAAAGCCAGGAGCTTCAGCGGCTCCCGGGACCCCTTGCCAAATTTTCAGCTGATTTTGCATTCTTATGCCCGAGTTCTGTACATACACTGACACCGAGGCAAACACAGGCGCATGCCTCTATAAACTTTTCTCAACCATCCTAAACATGTGGGAATTTTTTTTTGAAGATAAAAAATTATGTCTTTAAAAAAATGTATGCTTGTATTCACTCTTATCACATTACATGCTATTTACTTGCTATTTACAAGTCTTTATTATGTTCTTTTCTGCACATGCTGCGTACTTGAAGCAATTCAATTTTTTTTGTATAATACCATTATGGCTACTGTCTACAGAAAGTTTTCCGATCAATAACTTAAGAATTCTTTGTCCAATCTTCACCAGACTTGGTCAGAATGTGTATGGGCATAATATCTCGAACAAGTTCTATAACCAGCAATATCGCACTTGTTGCTCCAGAGTTGTTGTCCTTTTAATTATAGAAATTACCTAATTTATCTTATATAATCCTTTTTACACCGATTTTTTGCACACTCTAGTGACGGGCGTATTTTGCGATGTTACCTAAAACTGGTATAGTCCAATCAATAACTTTAAAAGCATTCGTCCAATCATCTTCAAATTTGGTCAGAATGTGTATTGGCATAATATCTCGGACAAGTTAGATAACCAACCGTATTGCTCTAATCACTCCAGAGTTATCGCCCTTTAATTATAGAAATTACCTAATTTATCTTATATACTGCTTTTTACACTGATTTTTTGCACACTCTAGTGACGGGCGAATTTTGCGATGTTAACAACTGAAATTTAATGTTGAAAATGCATCGTTTGTTTATATATCTATATTTTTGATTCAGGCATTTTCAAAATCAACCAAAGGTAAAGTTAAGAAAAGTATCTTTGCCACGCCCGACACGGTAGGTGGCAAGGTTGGAGTAGGTACTTGCGGAAAATCTGGTAAACCAATGACACAATATGCACATGCAGATAAATGGAAGAAATAGAGGTTATATGAAAATCATGAAGAAAGACGATCTTGGTGTTGGAATTGAAAGGGTACAGAACACTATTGAACGACTGATGACTGTGTTCTTGATTGAATTTATCATAATCTGTCGAGAGAATATATATCAAGATATACAGAAAGCATTGCAGTTGTTGTTGTTCCAAAATTAGTCATCTGATCATCAGGGCAATGATGTAGAATTCGCAGGAAAGGTTTATGGAGATTACGGTGTGCTTTGAGCAAAGATATTATTGATTGGAGTTTATCTATGTCAATGATGCAGTAATATTGTAACAGTTTACAGAAACATTTTTTCATGCTTTAATTGCTTCCTAATTATTTAACAAAAAAACGCAAATTTTTGGCCGAGCATTTTGTATGTGGCTTTTATTGCTCAACTTCTACTTTGCTATTGACTTTCAATCTTCCCGTTGTAGTCGCAGCTTCAAGAAACATTTGTTCATGCATTTAATTGCTTCGTACGTAACAAAATGGCAACTTTATGACAGAGCATTTTGTATGTGGCATTTCTTCTTCAACTTCTAATTTACGTTTATCAAAGCCGCCTGTCATAAAAATATTTTCTTTGTTTCATATAAGTTTTATTATTTGGCTTACTTGGCAGAATTTAAAACAATGGATTGCAACATGCTTTTAATGTTTTTCCAGGTATGGAAATTGCATATTTAGAGTCATATATTTTTGTAATGCAAAGGGAGTTTATTGTCAGCTAAATGCAAAACTGGTCTGTATCCTTTCCGGACTATCAGTTTTGATTTATATATGTTTTTGTGTAACAGTAAAACTCGCCCTCAAATGAGTTTTGTGGTATTTGATTTTATGATGAGAACCTGTATTGTACCATTCGATCTATTTTATTGTGAAATTTTACTCGCCTGCCTATTTCATTTTTAGACTGGTACACTCTATTTTTAGACTGGTACATTCTGTTTCCTTTTACAACGGTATTTGTCTATTTCCGTTATATCACCACAGTGGATGTACAATACTAATATTCTGAACATATTTTAGCTTCTCCATGACAAAATCTGTATGAGTGACCAAAAATCCATATTCAGGTTTTTTACATTTTTATTTAAAACCAGAAATATTAAAATTGGACGTCTACTTTTCTTGTTAAAGAAATACAAATATTAGGAACAAAATGCAAAGCTAAACTACAAAATGACGTTGCGTCAGAAATGCTTTACTCAAATGTTCATCATCACTTAAAAATATGTTGTTTTTCGAATGGAAAAAAACAAATATTTCTACATTTTATTCTAAACATTAAAATTAATCAACCAAAGACTGTTCCAATCAAGAGCTTAATACCTCAATTTTTCATTGCGAAATACTCGACGTCATTTCCGCCGTCACTAATTCAGATTTTGTCGTGGAGGCATCCATTTAATGATTTAACTTCAAGATCTGATGTTGTATTTACGGACAGACGACTAAAACTGTCATATTTGTGTAAAAATGTATTTGTATATTTTTTCACAAAATTGAACGCTCTAAACTATTTAACTGACGGGTCGAAAATTTCACAATACCTTCCGACAGAGACAAAGTAAATGATTGTGTTATTGTGCAGAATTGTTTTATGTAAAAATGCACCATAATTTGGCATCTGTGAAATTTACTAGTACTTTGACATTCAACATTTTACTACACAGTAATCATGTATTGTATATATACTTGGATTGTGTACATTACTCTGTAAATTTGAAATAAACACTGACTTTCATATTGTATTTATTTTACCTAGATGTACAAGAAGAATCATAAATGGGATGCAAACCTCTCTTACTCTGCATCTACACTGCCTTCCAAAAGTTTCTTCACACATGAATATTTTGGATTTCGTTACTTTTTTATGCAGAATTTCAAATAAGACATGTATGACCATGAAGTAAAATTATTCGTTCCACTTCTGTGATGGATAGTTACGAATTAACAATTTACACATCTCAGCAGCAGCATCAATCGGCCTGCATCCAAAACCAACATTTGTATGTGTAAATGATCTGACACAAAAAAAGGATAATTTGTTTCAGTACAAATTTATAAATACTTCTACAGAAAATTATTGCCGTTTCAAAAAGCATTTACAATTTATCGCATGAGAGAAAATGCAAAAAAATCCTACCAAAATTGAATTCATCCTTGGGCAAACACCACAAGAATATTATCAATAGCAATCAAAATCACTAATTATCAACAGTTCAAACACAATGGATTACAATCTCTTCAAAAAACTGAACAATGTGCTTCTTGTGCTGTCTATATTAATTAAGCATTTAACAAGAAATCTCTTGAAAAAAAATGGTTGGCGCAATTTGTTGAGGTTAAGATTTGTTGTGCAACAAAAAGCGTTGCTGAGATGCTACGATTGCTGGTCACTCCAGATCCAAAAAGGATTTCAGTAAATTCATCGAAATTCAGTGCATTTCGGTAAGATAACATAAGATTTGATTGGTTTACACAACACTGATATGAAAATAGCAAAACCATGTTAGTACAGCTGCGCCGAAAAAGGGGATTCAATGAATTCAATCGAGATTTACTAACATACAGAAAATATTTTAAGTTAAAATTCACAGCAATATTAACATAATGGTACAAATAAAAACAATTTAATGAATTTTTTAAGCGCACGGTCTCGTGATCAGGTCTACATATACATAACATTATCTCAAACATTTGTGTCAATCGACATCAAAGGTATGTACCTGTTATAACAGTGAAACAAAACAACCTCATTTTAAATGCGCCTTCTCTCTGGACACATTTCATCATTATAGTGGTTTTAGCAATAAATCCAGGGTCCATTTATCAAGCACACAACTATCTAAACTGGTATTTTATAGAGTGGTATTTTATAGCACAAACTTTCATAATTGAAACCAATATTGGCTAAAAAAAAGGCAGATACAAATACCTCACTCAAGCGCTGCTGTACGATATCCAGCCTCTTCTCAAGGTGATGTCTTTTCAAGAACACGTCGCATGTGACGTCACCATGTACTGACAGTAAGCAATATTAAAACGAAGTGACCGTATGGAGTAAACATTGTTTGCTGCTTGCAAATAGTGACGTCACATGTTGCGTTTTCTTGAAATGGCGTCACTTACAGAAGAGGTCGTAAATCCCATAGCAGCGCTCACTTGATCATTTATCAAATGTTTTTAGTAATGAAATATTGTCGCATAAATAAAACGTTTAAATTCATAGTACTAGATCAACGACAGTAAAACTGGGCACTGGATACACTGGCAAGCAGAGTTGTCTCCCATTATACAGCCGTAGAACATAGGGCGAGTCAAATCTGAAACAGTTAAACATGTATTCGTCTCTCATTTGAATCCTTGATGTTGGGTCTACATGGCATTCTCTTGAATTCAGAATGTTCGGTTTGAAGTATATTTCACACATAAGCTGTCTTGACCAAGAATTTTTATGTACGTAACACATTTCATCACAGATTTTAAACAAATTCTAGCTTGATTTATTTCTTCTTTTTTATTTTTCCTGACATTTTGGTTAATGAAACGTCCTCATCAATTTGTCCCGAGTCTCTAGCGTCAATAAACACTTTCATCTTTTCCAGTATTTCGGAAGCCTTCAAATGTTCAGTTTTAAATATCAATTTGTGACC
>JASFXZ010000241.1:0-22904 GCA_032209605.1 Mactromeris polynyma
ATATTAGATTCAATTCTGTATTTCAGCACCGATGACTTTTGGGGAAGGTACACCGCATGAATGTCCTTTCTGCGGCAAACAATTCAATCGGGCCTGGACATTGAAGAGACATATAGCAACACATTCAGGAGAAAAGCCATTTGAATGCAGCGTATGTCGGAGACGATTTACTCGACAAGATAACCTTAATAGCCATATGATTGTCCACATGAATGATTTAAAAGCGGTGCATAACGCAGGTTTGGAATGATATATAACGAATAAAGGACTCGTCACAGATATGAATTCAAACATTGGTGGGGTATCACATGTCCTAATCGGATAACACAGTTCTCACATCTACCATACTTATCTGCCTTGTTCCGAATCGTCGGCCATATTTATAGGCAACATTCTCTTAAGTTGATGGGGAATATAATGTACACGATGATAAACTAATCTGATATATAACAATAACTTATTCATTATGCTCATGTGGGAATTTGGCTCAGTAAGTTGAAAATGGTTGTCACATGCAAATTCTCTTGGTATTTTCTCAATTACAATAACATTACAATCACATATTTAGAAATTTCTCCTATAAGGGCTTATCAGTTTTGCCTATCAAAATGGCCGACAGTTAAGAACAAGGGAGGTACATGTGGAAGAATTCTCATCATCTGATAATCGATTCTGCGCAAAATTACCTATATAGATATAGAACTATGAAGGATTTTAGCTTTAAATTAGTATAACTTTTTATCCGTTAAAGATATAAAATAAATGCAAACGGTTTTGGAATGTTTCAATATTCCCCTTTCATTCAAATATTTTACATTTTATTTACATGATGTAATTATGTAGCCACTATCTTCCATATACCCGTTCCACTGCAAAATATCATGTATTCAATCGTCTTTGTTTGATCAACTGTATAATGTTTTTGAATGACATTGAGGGTACATAATTATACCTAGACACGAACATATGACTACCCATACAGAACATAAACTTCTTGAGATAGAGATCACTGTGGAATGCAATTCAGTTTGATCAACTATATTATATGTTTTTGAATGGCATTGAGGGTACATAATTATACACAGACACAGAGAACACACCGTGCAGTTATAACATTTCTATGATAATACATTGTTCACTGGTTGTGTATTTAAAGCGTTGAAAATCCGCGTATATGTATTTGTGGTTTGTCTGACTCCGAACATTCTAGATAAGATATTGGTAATATATATAAATAAATCTGTGAAATCGTTGGTGTTGATCACTGTTGTTTTACTATAAAAACGACCGCCTTTGGACCGAAATAGCTTGATTGATAATATTTTCGTAGATCTATTCACGAATTATTATATTTTGGATGAATCTGGAGCATCTACTTAATTTAGGATATGCACGATTTCTGTACAATAATTATTATTGATACACAATTTAGGATTTATTTTCATCTAGTGGAACTTCACAAACTGTCCAATTTCGCCATGGTCATTGGTCAAACAGAGCGCGTGTATAGTGCTGTTTTGAAACTTGACGTGACAACATGTATATATATGTATATGAGCGCTGCTATGGGATTTACAACCTCTTCTGTAAGTGACGTCATTTCAAGAAAACGCAACATGTGATGTCAATAGCTATTTGCAAGCAGGAAACAATATTTACTCCATATGGTCAATGCGTTTACATTTTGCCATGTGGGCAAATATTGCTTACTGTCAGTACGTGTGAAGTTTTCTGGAAATGACGTCACTTAAAAAAGAGGTTGGAAATCGTACAGTGGCGCTCATATATATATACGTCTGATCCACTGTTTGCATGGAAGTAATATCATCTTGTGGAATATTACATTCGTAAATATCTAGCATGTACCTCACAAACATCAGTCAACTATAACAGCGACTAACACATCAGTCAACTATAACAGCGACTAACACATCAGTCAACTATAACAGCGACTAAATCATCAGTCAACTATAACAGCGACTAAATCATCAGTCAACTATAACAGCGACTAAAACATCAGTCAATTATAACAGCGATTAACGCATCAGTCAACTAGAACAGCGACTAACACATCAGTCAACTATAACAGCGACTAAATCATCAGTCAACTATAACAGCGACTAAATCACCAGTCAACTATAACAGCGACTAACACATCAGTCAACTATAACAGCGACTAAATAATCAGTCAACTATAACAGCGACTAAAACATCAGTCAACTGTAACAACGACTAAAATATCAGTCAACTATAACAACGACTAAAAGATCAGTCAACTATACCAGCGACTAAAGCATCAGTCAACTTAGATTACGTCACAACAGCGCTTTGTATCAGGACTTTGTGATTTACAAAGATTTACGCACGCTTCAACAGCCAGTACGTACTTCTTCCAGAAGCATTGGACAACCGTAGTTCCCCGCATTCATGAATGGTTTTATAATCTTCAGTCAAATTGAAACGGAACACATACGCCTATGTACGACCATATAGCGGTTAAGTGTGAGGACAGCAAGCTGTTAAATTGATTTAAACCCTAAACAATTTTACTGACAGTTCCAAGGCTGTAAGTCGCTGTGTAGTTATTATACCGATGTTTTTTCGATGTATGTTTTAAGTCCCCATCTCCCCATTTGCAGTTCCTTTACTTAATATAATATCCGTGTTTTCCCCCCTATGATTACTGACTTCCTCGGCTTAATCCATGATGTAAAATTTGCCGTTGTCACATCTAGCGGAATTATTCTGTTGTCACGTCACCAAGAAGCGTCACTTTACCATACAGACTCGACTCATTAATCCTACGAAGTAACATTACAATCGAGCATGTATTGATAGAATTATTTACTCTCAAACATACTGATACTCTAGAACGTTCCACACAAATTTAATTTTGGGAACTCAATTTTGGCCATCGAGTATAGTTGCAATCTGAAGGTTAAGATTTGTTGTGCAACATATGAAATTGCCGAGATGTTACGATTGCTGAATCCGAAGTGGATTTCGGTAATTTAATTCAGTGGCTTTCGGTAAGGTAACGTACCCCTTATCTAAATATCAACCAATTCGCGTCAAGGTTACAAGCGTTGTTTAGTGGTTAACGTAAAATTGGATTGGTTTACACAACACTGATATTCAAAAAGCAAAGCCATGTTAGTACGGCTGCGTAGAAAACTGCTTGTTTAACATATTCCAGTTACACACATCTACACCGTTAGTTAAATAATCTCAACAAAATAAGTAAAGTGCCACTATTTCTTTGGCATATATCTAATAGTCTAAATAAGATCAAGTCAATATTTATTTTATATATTTCCTCAGATGTATAGTATTTCTACACACGCTATGAATTCAAGTGTAGCTGCACGAGCGTTCCGTGAAAAATGCTTTACTTATGACTACCCTTATAATGTGGTTGATTTCATTGGTATATGCCTATCTTAGTCATCTCGATAAGGGAACATTTTAGAAAATTAGAGAAGTTTTGTTTGATTTATTGATGTTTTGTGGTGCAGTATGCCAAACAGGAGACATTTAACACTAAACGAACGTGAGCGTCTCCTGACTCAAAACCCGGTCCTGCACGTCTGGGATATGCTCCAGAGACGGTTGACTGATGGGCACGTTCGTCCACGAACAAAGGAGCAGCTTCAGACTGCACTTAGAGTGGAGTGGGCTATCACACCCCATTAGCTTGTTTGTGTTTGTTTAAGAATTTGTCTTAACTTAGGTGCAGCATTGTTTAAGTGATTGAAATGAACCGCATTAAAAGCTAAGGAGATTGCATTTAGTAGCCCTTAACTTATTTTGTTGGATATACTTCGTAATTAGATACGCTGACTCGTCACTTTTTGTAATACGATCAGTTAGTTGTCGCCCTTAAATTTGAAATATCCGTTTAAACATGTCTCGGTTGATTAACCAAGCGCGAGGGAAAGACTACATTAGAATAATGGACGCCGTTGTAGATAAATCATTGTGAAGTTAAGGATTTTATTGACTTAATTGAGGTATGTTTTCATTTATTGTATCGCATTGTTTGTGAATATTATGTTTTGTGGTATAGATCACATTTATATAGAATCGTATTTTACACGCTCTTTAGCCACGCCTCATTGTAAATGTACGAAACTGTAACTAATAAAATTTAACCTGCGTTGAACTTGATCAGACCCGGCTGTGGAGTGACATTTTTTTATTCCTAAAGTAAAAGTATGTCTACTGTTTAGGTCTGAATGGCGCTATTATGTTAGCCCTTCAAGTGCAAAACATCGATTAATGGTCGATTTCCTCTTGTATACTGCCAGAATATCGGAAGCAAGTCCAATAAAATTTGACCCACTGTGGTGCCCTTTGGCCTTGTGACCGTCTAGTAGAATCGTAGGCTTTTTACTTTACATCCGCCAGGCGCTTTCAATTTCCTTATTATGTATATATCTATGAATGTTGTAAGCGTCTGTAAAACACAGTTTATTGAGCTTCATACGTGGTGGTATTTGAGGTAAACAATTGAAGGGGAGTTGTGAAAATTTGACACCTGATATTACTGAATTCTTCAAAATTGTCTTAAATAAATAATTCATGGAAGGGAAAGTAAAACTTAGGCATATAGTTATGCAAAAATAAAAGCAATTCATGCGTACAAAAACAAAGTTTGTATTAAAAGTACAATAAATGATAATTGACCCTTCCTCATTCGCACTGTAGCCACGCCCACCTTAGCAACATGTGCTCGTTGTAACTACGTTAGACGAGCGCTTTACAAAATGGCGACCGACAATAATAAACGTAATGTAATTTTGGAGTGTCTTCCACAGGCACTCGATTCAGTCAATAAAAAAAATAGCCGTCCAGCTTATATATTACCACAAGGTGCGAAAGTCCGATGGTACGAAAATGTGACCGGCTGTATTATCGGCTTTTTTTTACTACTGTACGCTTCGATAAGTAACTGGACACCTATTGTAATCAAAAGAGTACACATTTATCTACCGAATTAAACCAGTTCCATTTCCCCACTTACACGTCTAAACAAGATTTAAATCAATTTCCTCACAGAATATCACGGAGCGCTGAACTGTCAAAATCCACGGTCCTTGACTTCCGGTAACGATACGGGCTAAATAATATGTTATATATTCATTGGTGAAAATGAAAAAGAAAGTAGAATGATTGTTATGAAAATAAAATACAACATGCTATTATTTGAGTTTGACAAAATAAAGCATTTGATAATATGTACATTCACTTACTGCATTTAAATGTTTAAAGAAAATTAACACAAAATTTACAGTCATACTTTATATTCGTACTCAAAATATTCCACACCAAGGTGTTTTTTTGGGGGAACTTTTGTTTACAGGTGTTAAACTTTTAAAATTTATATAAAACTTTGTGTATTAATTACATATGATATCATATCCCATTTTTTATTCATTAATGATATTATTCATTCATTAATGATATTATGCTCCACAATGCATCTCTTTCACAAGCAATTAGTGGTCTCACTGATGGAGACATGCTTTTTTTATGGAAAATTGGAAACATATGACTTCTGGCTGACAACAAGAAAAATAATTTTTAAATGGATTCATCTACTGAAATACCTGTAGCCACATGGTAAGTGAATATAACTTATACAAAATATTTGCTTGTCTTTCTTATATTTCAATTTCCTCCGGATTAATTACATGTATGTGTTGGATAATTCAGGCACTCAATACTATTCAGACATATTGCAATAATATTAGTCTATTATTGATAGTTAAATGAAGGTATTTCTAGAGAGGATAATATCTAAATAAACTAAAAGTTATATTTTAGCATTTATTTTATGTTGTGTGTTGTCTAGTATGGAACGCCAAATCTACATAAACTTAAATATTTATAGAGCTCTTGGATTATTCTGAGAGCTCTCCAATTGAACTGAAAAAAGCTCAAATTCAATAAATCATATATATATATACTGAATTATCTACGTAATATTCAACCAACTTACTTAAATAATTATTTGTTTGCAGGGTGTCAGAAAATTTAGAGATAAGTAATGGAAATTCTACGTTAGAGTCCATTTTGAATGCAATAACAATAACATATCCAGCAGCTAAGGAGAATATTAGTGAATGCTTAATTTCTAAAACAGTATGTGCCATCTTCACTAGTGTAAAAAAATCATATGTCCGTGAAAAGGATACAAAAAGGAAAAAATCCAGCCTAAAAGGAATAAGCATTTGTGATAAATCCAAACAAGGGCGTCCATTAGAATTACAGCGGGTACACGAATTTGTACCACCTGCATGGTTTACAATTAATACATCTGAAAATGCGATTACTTTTGGAAAACTTTGTGACGAACGATTTAATGGGAATGAGGTTATGCTGAAAGTAACAATCAATGTGAACGGACTATGTTCCTTGCTCATTGGAGACAGAATTGTTGATCTCCATAGCATGTTCATTTCGCCAAACATACAATTTACTTCTTGGTCAGTGGTTTCTTTTTTTCGCTGTATAAATAAAGCAATACGGTTGTGCTGTGGCCACGAAAGTGTGACTGGTGATTTTAGGTCTACTTCTGTTGGTATTATTGAATGTTTTACTGTACCTAATGAGCCAAAGAAGACAGTAATGAGACATATATATTGTGACAGAGTTGTTTCAGTTAAAGCAACTATAAAAAGTTGTAAAAAGTGTTTAAGGCTGTCTTATAGGAAATCGCGTAGACAACAGGAGGAGGAAGAGGATGAGGCAGACGATAGCAATTCTAACACTTCTAGTGATACCAGTATAATAAGTATTCTTCGCAGTATTGCCCCTAATATGAGCGATAACCAATTATTATTGATGGAAACTCAGCTGAAGGCCTCGAATACAAGTGCGTATGGTATGAGGTGGCCAAAAGAAGTTATTAGTATGTCCCTGTCTATATTCAATAGAAACCCTGCCTCATACCGTATATTATACCAAAACGGTTGGTTGAAATTACCATCTGAAAGATTGCTGTCTTTATATAAAAATGCAATTCATCAAAAGCCTGGTATAATACCGGAAATGCTTCTGTGGATGGCTCAGGAAGCCAAGCGTCAACAAGTACCTGCAAATGGAATGTATGGTGGATTGATAATGGACGAGAATGTCTATTGGCAAGGAGGATATCGGCATATTGGTCAGAGTAAAACAAGGGAGCAGTCTGGTCGGGCTTGGTCTGGGACTGCGTGGTATAAGAATTGCGTTGTGTAATGCAGACCGCAGGATAATGGGTTATTCTTGAGCGAAGGACGTAGCTTTCACGGATTGACTGGCTTCAGATGGCCATTTGTAAACTATCCTAATACACAGGCTCCACCTGCTGAACTTTTTATAAACACATGGAAGTGCATCGAAGCCCTTGAAGAATATGGTTTCCATCCTATATATTGCTGCATGGATGGGTCCAGTAACAATCGAGCTTTCTTGAAAATGCATTTTCCGGATAATAACTTGCTCACAACAAAGATGGTCGCCAGTCACTATAAGAACCCATTAAAAAACCTTATCTTTATCATGGACCCATGTCATCTCATGAAAAAAATACGCAACAGCATCTTAACAAGTGGTCACAAAGATTTTCACACCAGAGTGCTCACTATTAACTCTCATGTCATTGTATGGCAAATGTGGATCGATACATATTTGTGGGACAGGAACAATCCATTCCAGGTTCACAATAAACTAACAGATGACCATATATTTCCAAATAATGCGCAGAAAATGAGAAACAAATTAGCATTTGACGTTTTAGACAAAGACATGCTTCACTTGATGAAAACTTACCTGGACAATCTTGCCAACAAATCTGACGACGTAAACGCAGCGGTTACATTGCTAGAAAATACAAGTTTCTTGGTGGATCTCTTCACGGACAACAGGCCGATAAAGGATATGTCTGATGAAAGGCTTATGAAATTAACTGACGTGTATAACTGGTTTAAAGCCTGGGAAAATGCAGAATGTAACAACGGTCCTACAAATAAGCGTTACAAATCATTGTTCACCATGGAGACACGAGAAGACATTGATTATATGTATCATGGTTTCATGTCGCTTGTTGAGTATTCCGTTTCTGACTTGAAACACAGTATTGTTCCATCTAGAATCAACAGTGACATAATAGAAAATGTATTTTGTCAACAGAGGTCGCTGTACCATGGCGCGACT
This sequence comes from Mactromeris polynyma, assembly GCA_032209605.1. Taxonomy (NCBI): domain Eukaryota; kingdom Metazoa; phylum Mollusca; class Bivalvia; order Venerida; family Mactridae; genus Mactromeris; species Mactromeris polynyma. The sequence goes on from JASFXZ010000241.1 coordinate 8,200, forward strand.
ACTAACCCAACATACAATGCTTATCGTACAGGCATAAATTCTGTTATCCTGGGACAATCGACTATATCCAGAAAATCAAATGCTGGGGGCCAAAAGGCAGAGCCATTTGCAAAGTCTGTTAAATTACCGCGAGTTTGATATCATTACCAGTTGCTTAAAAACAACCTGGTAAAATAGTATTTATGTTCTACTGATTTGACTTACATTTATATTTACAAAACAACAAAATGCCTTAATTGTTTTTAATATTGGTGCCTGATACAAAGTGTTGATCTTCTCACATGTTTCTGAATTAGTGATTTTGGCTACGGAGACCGCTTTACCATGATGTGACAACAAACTCAAACACCGCTTTCTTTCAAGGGTAAGGCTTTAATGTTTTCATGATATTGTATGCGTATAGCGTTGGACTGACAACATATAAGTTATTTTAGTCTTTAAATGCTAAGTAGTGAACGCTATAAATATCTAGTTAAATACATAACTATCTAGATAATTAAATGGGTAACTAGATAAGTATCTAGTTAACTACATAATTATCTACTTAAGTATCTAGTTAACTAGATAGGTAACGCATTAGGTACAAGTTTTTAGATACGTGTTAAGTAGTTAACGCTATAAATATCTAGTTAACTACTTAACACTTATCTAAAATAGATTGGTGGGTAAGTGGTGACAGTTGTGGGCACTATCAGATATGTTTTGGTGTTGAGATATTTATCGGGTATGACAGTTTATCACGATACTTGTATAGTTAACCATATAATACTCTAGTTAATTAAGTAGTTATCTAGTTTCTTTAACGTGATAACCACATAGGTATCGAGTTAATTAAGTAGTTAACTGGTGGCAGAAATATACCACCATAAAAAACTTCTTAATGTTTATGTTGTTATGTTACAGACCTTTAAGGACAAAATAATTTAATGGTTGCTCATACATAAGTACAAGTATTTTAGGAGAATATACGTTGATCAACACATCACTTTGGTGTGACCTAAGTTAGTAGTTGACAAACCGATATTGAGACTGCCGAATCAAGGCAACTATTATGAAAATGAGTATATCACTCATTCAATCGATATCGATATATGAACTATATTGTTTTGTCTATTGATATTCGATACACAGTTACATATATCGATATTATGGCGGGAATATACAGGAGAATGGGTAGGCCTACAGTTTAATGTGTGACTAAATAGCTTAACGTCGTTTTGTAGTGGGTAGCTTGTTAAACAGTGCTCTAGTGGATAGAACAATCCAAATGTCGCCAATAAAATATAACACTGTGAAATATAGAATATGGATCCATTTATTTAATGGTATCTTGTTATCATAAAATTACAAGTTGAACATATAAATATGTAGTACATACAGACATAAACTAACATAATACTAGAAGATATATGGTGTATATTTGTCTTTCAATATAACAATATCGTTAATGAAAACAGACACGTTTTCATTTACATTTGCTACAATACCATGATGTCTCCTCTATTGTACTTAATTTGTCAAATTCTTCGCTATTAATATTTTGACAGAAAGTGTCGAACCAACAGTCACACCCATCGCATTGCACCCATGGGTCCTCAACTGAATATAACCTTTTGCAGGATTGACAATACGTTTCCTCTTTGCCTGATTTCCGTTTTTTCCCCTGGACAGTTTTATCCTTCTTTTTTCGTTTACTAGGTGCTGCAGTAGATTTTTTCTCTAAATCTACGTTATCGGTAACACTCTTCGTAACACATTTTCTGAAACGTTCTTTCTTTTGCCTACCCATTTTTTGCAGACAGTCTTTCCTAAACTGATTGTCTCCGATCCGTAGGAATCTAGTTACTAAATCACTAAATATGTCGTTGCAGACATCTATACTTTCTAAAGTATTCTGTTTTTCAAACGACTGAACCAATACATTCCATTTGGACCGAAGGAGCTCATCACTTAACGCTTCCTGTTTTGTAGCGTTAAGCGCGTTGCTGCCATGTAAATGTAAATTGGCATGTGTTTGATGACTCATTCTGACTTCATTCAATTTCAAAAAAAACAAAAAACATGAATCACTTATGTGGGTTAAACCACGGGAAACGTTTTGTTTCCTTTCAGTTTCATTTAAAGTGTGTTGGTATATAGTTTCAATTTGCTGACCAGATCTCACTGAAAAAAAGTCTAAAAATCTAACAATGTAGTAAGCCCTGTTAACCGTAACTATTTTTTTAGCATTATATAAATTACACTTGGCTATCTTCATGTGGTGGTATTTGCTCTTAGCTACACATCTTCCGCCTAAGTACCGGATTTTTCCTTTGGCTGCTTCTGTCAAAACTGGCATGCCTTCTGAATGAGTAGATTGAGTTTGTGTAATATGCGAAGTTTTTTGGTCTAATATCATTTCACAGAGTTTGTCAAAGACTTTTCCAAATGCATTGTACTCAATAGATGTGGCTGGTGTTGGTAAAAAACTATTTAATATTAATTTGTAATTTTCAGACGTTGAATATTTATACAGTTCTGAATAAAACAAAGACCACGTTTTGGGATTGGATTTTTTCAAGTTTAAGTCTCCGCACTTTGTTTCAAATATTGCAAGTACATCGTCGTAAATCTTTTTGACGTTTTTCTTAAATTCGAAATCATTGCTTAGCATTTTGGTCAAAGTTTTATTAATATTTTCTTGTTGTAAAGTATGTGTAGGTTCATTTACCAGACTAGAAAGCATGTGAAAATCAAAGGGCAAATCAACTTCCTGATCAGCACTTGAAGATGGCTTACATAGCGTTGGTAATTGAACATTTTGCTCATGTAGAAAGTTTTCAATGTCATAAATTTCACTTTCTGAGAAATTGGATTCTTCTAGAGAAGAAGAATCACTGTAAAAATCGGGATTTAGAAGAAAATTGTTGATGACTGTGACGTTGTACTTGCAACATTCCATTGATTCGGTAAACTGTTGATTCGGAATATAGCGATAAAATTGTTGTACCTTATCAGATATTGGTATTAATTTAGTTTTATCAAATCCAATTACCCTTAAGCCTTTTTTGCTTGTGGCCCTCCCAATAGCAACTCCTAACTGACCTGGTGCAAATATGTTAGTTGTGTCAATTTCAACTCTATCTAGCGTTAAACCTTGAGCCTTATGAATAGTTATGCTGTATGCAAGAATCAGTGGTATTTGGTATCTACTTGCAACAACTTTATTTTGCTTGCTGTTAAAAACAGTAAATGTTTCCCTTTTAATCGTTGCCAAATTCTGACCAGCGGTGGACGATTTTGTAAATTCTACTATAACACTGTCTGTGTGACACTCGCGTACAATGCCTTTCATACCATTTACTAAAGAATCACATATGTTTTTCACCAAAAGCACAGGGCATCCGACTTTCAGGCATATCAATTTTGGTACAATAATGTTTTCTAATTCACTTGGTGATCCACTATTTGTCGCTTTGTATGTGTGCATTTTACCTTCCAATTCAATCAACTTTAATGCGTTAAACACATAAATGTCAAATCTTCGGCCTGATAGTCGTACAGGAGTTTCTCCAGGTGGCAATTTTCTATTTAAACGTAATAATAAATGTTCAGTCTGTACAGAACAGTCTCCTCTGGATATTTCATGTACTGCCTGAATGAAATCAGATTCAGTTTGTCTAATGACTTCTGTTAAGGAAATAATGTGGGGGAAAACCAAACGGAATATTGTCGACAAGAAACAAAAATCTCCGGAGTCCGACATGTTTTTATCTGCAACAGGCGGAAGTTGAAAAAAGTCACCTATACCTATAATTTGTATTCCTCCGAAGTATTTGTCATCATTTTTTACTTTTCTGCACAAGAACTCTATCGACTCAAACAGTTTACATGAAATCATTGATATCTCATCTAGTATAAGGCAGTCAGTTGATAGAATATTGCGTTTATATACTTCAAATTGCTCATCATCCTTTACGTTTTGGAACAGTTCATCTTTTGAAAATCTACCATCTCCGTAGCCTGACCATCGATGGATTGTAATACCTCCTATTTGCAGAGCTGCAATGCCGGTGGATGCTGTTTTGGCCACAGATATACCTGTAAGATAAAGAGCAACATACAGTAATACAAGCAACAGATAACATACGGTATGGCAAACTAGCATGCACAACTACACTTGATGCCTAACAGTCCTATGAAGTTTGGTTGAAATCCAACCAGCAGTATTTCAGATGAAGTGCGGACAAACTTCATCATGCAATGTATATGTATAAAAACACCAAAGGGCCATAACTGAGTGAAATATTATTTAAGCAGAAACAAACAAGGATGCATAACTTCACTTGATGCTTATCAAACCTGTGAAGTTTGGTTGAAATATAACCAGCTGTATTTGAGATAAAGAGCTGACAAACTTCACCATGCAATGTATATGTATAAACATATAAAAGGGCCATAACTCAGTCAAATATTATCTGAGCAGAACGAAACAACAATGAATCAGAACTTCACTTGATCCTTATCAATCAAGTTCTTACGCATCATATTTAAATTTTACATAATTTTCTTCATTCTGTACTAAATGTTATGAAAATTCAGATTTGTGATTATATAGCATTATATTTTTAAAAACTGTTCACAATATTTTTATTATATGTTAAGTGCAACCATGCGGAACAAATGATAGAATATTGATATTGTTCACTTGCTGCTTTTACTTGGCTGTATTTTACATGATTTGTTTTTCTAATTGTATTATTTTGTATTACAGGCGTTAAAAAATCTTTAAATTATGAGTGGAAATATTCCAAAATAAATATCAGAGGGCTATTTGTTCACTAAAATGATGAAAAATAGTATGCATTTTCATAAATGTGGCTAAAATTGCATTCCCTGTAGGACTAGAAGTAAAATATTTTGTACAGATAATTAATTGAATATAACAACGGCGTTATTTATGTGCGCTTGCTATACTTTATTATCTCGTGGATAAAAGTTCTAATTGTAAATTTTAAAAGACCGGAAGTGGAACAGGAAGTGTCCGCACCGTTTGTCTGGACACCTGTTAAGGGGACTGGTGAAATGCTGAAAATAGGCAGAAAATCATTAACCACAGGTGCCTGGCACACGCTCAGTAATTAATTACATAGAGCATATTTCTTTGTTTTTAGCATAGGAAATTGAACTTTTCATGTACAACAATTTAGCTTTTATGATTCAGTGGACACTATAGAATATAGAGGGAGCAGTTGACATTCATGGCTATAACTGTTTTATTTTTCAAATGATTTTAAAACCATGCAGAGGTGAGATAACAAACTGTCATTTGTTACCTTTCGATTTATTAAACAATATTTATTTTTATAAACATTTTGGCAGGGGAATTTGCATTTATATATAACCACACATATTCATATTGAATAAAGTGTAATTCGACCAGAAAAAATGAGAACTCTCTGGTTTAACTTGTAATCAGAAGATATATGCTTGAAACACCAAAAAAACACAGGCGGAATTAAAAAGAAAAAATATTCATAACTTTAAGATATATTTCGATAGAATTTCAATTGAAATTTAGGCTGGGGAATTTTTAGTTAAATAAAGTCCGCATCAATTTTTTTGTCCGTTCGGTGTTCTATACGGAGTTTCACGGAGATTACCGATCTTTAGAAAAAAATTTATTTTCAATAATCGTGGATACATTACACAGATGATAATCAAACAAATATTTGTATTTTAATATAAATCATTATACAAATCTGTGATACGTCGGCAATGCGGAAAAGTATTATATTATGAAGATATATTTTACGCGGTTTAACTATTACTGTGAAACGAATTACTTGTTGTTCTCTTTTATTTCATAACAAAACATTTGCCTAACACCAGGGACATATGGAATACAGGGATGGGTAGAGTACTAGAGGATAGTACTGTAGTAAGTACTGAGTAATTGATGCTTAAGGAGTACTGGAGTAAGTACAGAGTACTCACTTGTACGTCTGTACTTAAGTAAGTACTGAGTACTACTTAAAGTACTGGAGTAAGTACTGAGTACAGAATGTTTTAAATTATTAGTGTATAATATATAACTTGTTTTTTGTTATCTGTGTGCTTTCATTGTGTTTGTTTTCTACTACAATAACCATAAATTTCAAACCCTTTGTTTGTCTTTTCAAAATGAAGTAAACCCAAAGTGATGCGTTAGAACTTTGGGTGAGTGTATGTATAAAAACATCAAAGGGCCATAACTACTAAACGATGACGATACACAACTACACTTAATGACAATACATCATTTGAAGTTTGGTTGAAATCTCATCAGCAGTATTGGAGATGAAGCGCGGGCAAGCTTAACTTAACGTGGACGGAGGGATAGATGACTGACGGACGGACGGACGGACGGACGGACGGGCGGGCGGGCGGGCGGGCGGGCGGGCGGGCGGGCGGGCGGGCGGGCGGGCGGGCGGGCGGGCGGGCGGGCGGACGGACGGACGGACGGACGGACGGACGGACCTGAAGGCAAAAACAATATGTCTCCCATAGTTTATGATTTTGCAAGGCTTAAATAAAGGTGTATCACTGACATCATCTGCTAAATTTTGTGTGTGAAAAATTAACTTCTGACAAAGTTGTCACAAAGTTTGGATAGTTGTTTCAAAATTCTTTATGTATTTATCGACAATTTTGCTGGTGAATGAATTAATTATAGCAAGACAATTATACATATGATCAACTTAGTCAAATTTATCAATTATGAGTAATACAATAGTCGATATGACAAATATCTAATATAGAAATGTTTTTGAAAACAACCAACTAAGCTTTGCATGGCAGATGTTAAAAAAAACTACCAATGAAGTGGCTTGAATATCTATTTAAAAAATACCAATAAATATCGGTGTATTTCACTACATTATACATTTAAAATTGTGCTTATAAATACAGCATTCACTAAGTTCCAACCGTGAGTGCAAACGACATGCAGTATATATTTGCCACGTGGTTGCATTATGTAACTCAGTCAATAACTGACGTAGACCAATATTTAATAAATGAACAATTACTTTTAATGTAAGGTATATAAATGTAACATACACATTTTACAGTAGTATATTAACAACATTGAAACAAAAACATGTTAGCCATTTTCTCAGTTTCATTGAGAATGGCTATTCTACTCATAAGACACGTACGTGTACTGTTTTTTTTCTCTCAAGAAAGCGGACTGGAAAGTGACACGATAAGCTTCCAATTTTCTTCACAACCAAGCTAAACTAAATTAGTCTAAATTACAAAAAATACCAAAAATAAGCTATTGATATTACTTTAATTTTTTTTATGTAATTATTAAATTTAATTCATACCTCTTTCTCCATATAGCTTGGTGATTTCCTTCACAACATAACTTTTTCCTGTCCCGCTTTGTCCTAGCAATAGAAGATTATGTCCGCTCAAGGCTTTTTCCAAAACAGTTCGTTGTTGAAAATTCATTTCTGACCGCTCCCAAATAACGTGTTGCCGCGTGATATACAATATCAATAGTCCGCAATCCGCAAGCATTAGTCCGCATTTTATACCTACCTATTTAGCCCGTATCGTTACCGGAAGTCAAGGACCGTGGATTTTGACAGTTCAGCGCTCCGTGATATTCTGTGAGGAAATTGATTTAAATCTTGTTTAGACGTGTAAGTGGGGAAATGGAACTGGTTTAATTCGGTAGATAAATGTGTACTCTTTTGATTACAATAGGTGTCCAGTTACTTATCGAAGCGTACAGTAGTAAAAAAAAGCCGATAATACAGCCGGTCACATTTTCGTACCATCGGACTTTCGCACCTTGTGGTAATATATAAGCTGGACGGCTATTTTTTTTATTGACTGAATCGAGTGCCTGTGGAAGACACTCCAAAATTACATTACGTTTATTATTGTCGGTCGCCATTTTGTAAAGCGCTCGTCTAACGTAGTTACAACGAGCACATGTTGCTAAGGTGGGCGTGGCTACAGTGCGAATGAGGAAGGGTCAATTATCATTTATTGTACTTTTAATACAAACTTTGTTTTTGTACGCATGAATTGCTTTTATTTTTGCATAACTATATGCCTAAGTTTTACTTTCCCTTCCATGAATTATTTATTTAAGACAATTTTGAAGAATTCAGTAATATCAGGTGTCAAATTTTCACAACTCCCCTTCAATTGTTTACCTCAAATACCACCACGTATGAAGCTCAATAAACTGTGTTTTACAGACGCTTACAACATTCATAGATATATACATAATAAGGAAATTGAAAGCGCCTGGCGGATGTAAAGTAAAAAGCCTACGATTCTACTAGACGGTCACAAGGCCAAAGGGCACCACAGTGGGTCAAATTTTATTGGACTTGCTTCCGATATTCTGGCAGTATACAAGAGGAAATCGACCATTAATCGATGTTTTGCACTTGAAGGGCTAACATAATAGCGCCATTCAGACCTAAACAGTAGACATACTTTTACTTTAGGAATAAAAAAATGTCACTCCACAGCCGGGTCTGATCAAGTTCAACGCAGGTTAAATTTTATTAGTTACAGTTTCGTACATTTACAATGAGGCGTGGCTAAAGAGCGTGTAAAATACGATTCTATATAAATGTGATCTATACCACAAAACATAATATTCACAAACAATGCGATACAATAAATGAAAACATACCTCAATTAAGTCAATAAAATCCTTAACTTCACAATGATTTATCTACAACGGCGTCCATTATTCTAATGTAGTCTTTCCCTCGCGCTTGGTTAATCAACCGAGACATGTTTAAACGGATATTTCAAATTTAAGGGCGACAACTAACTGATCGTATTACAAAAAGTGACGAGTCAGCGTATCTAATTACGAAGTATATCCAACAAAATAAGTTAAGGGCTACTAAATGCAATCTCCTTAGCTTTTAATGCGGTTCATTTCAATCACTTAAACAATGCTGCACCTAAGTTAAGACAAATTCTTAAACAAACACAAACAAGCTAATGGGGTGTGATAGCCCACTCCACTCTAAGTGCAGTCTGAAGCTGCTCCTTTGTTCGTGGACGAACGTGCCCATCAGTCAACCGTCTCTGGAGCATATCCCAGACGTGCAGGACCGGGTTTTGAGTCAGGAGACGCTCACGTTCGTTTAGTGTTAAATGTCTCCTGTTTGGCATACTGCACCACAAAACATCAATAAATCAAACAAAACTTCTCTAATTTTCTAAAATGTTCCCTTATCGAGATGACTAAGATAGGCATATACCAATGAAATCAACCACATTATAAGGGTAGTCATAAGTAAAGCATTTTTCACGGAACGCTCGTGCAGCTACACTTGAATTCATAGCGTGTGTAGAAATACTATACATCTGAGGAAATATATAAAATAAATATTGACTTGATCTTATTTAGACTATTAGATATATGCCAAAGAAATAGTGGCACTTTACTTATTTTGTTGAGATTATTTAACTAACGGTGTAGATGTGTGTAACTGGAATATGTTAAACAAGCAGTTTTCTACGCAGCCGTACTAACATGGCTTTGCTTTTTGAATATCAGTGTTGTGTAAACCAATCCAATTTTACGTTAACCACTAAACAACGCTTGTAACCTTGACGCGAATTGGTTGATATTTAGATAAGGGGTACGTTACCTTACCGAAAGCCACTGAATTAAATTACCGAAATCCACTTCGGATTCAGCAATCGTAACATCTCGGCAATTTCATATGTTGCACAACAAATCTTAACCTTCAGATTGCAACTATACTCGATGGCCAAAATTGAGTTCCCAAAATTAAATTTGTGTGGAACGTTCTAGAGTATCAGTATGTTTGAGAGTAAATAATTCTATCAATACATGCTCGATTGTAATGTTACTTCGTAGGATTAATGAGTCGAGTCTGTATGGTAAAGTGACGCTTCTTGGTGACGTGACAACAGAATAATTCCGCTAGATGTGACAACGGCAAATTTTACATCATGGATTAAGCCGAGGAAGTCAGTAATCATAGGGGGGAAAACACGGATATTATATTAAGTAAAGGAACTGCAAATGGGGAGATGGGGACTTAAAACATACATCGAAAAAACATCGGTATAATAACTACACAGCGACTTACAGCCTTGGAACTGTCAGTAAAATTGTTTAGGGTTTAAATCAATTTAACAGCTTGCTGTCCTCACACTTAACCGCTATATGGTCGTACATAGGCGTATGTGTTCCGTTTCAATTTGACTGAAGATTATAAAACCATTCATGAATGCGGGGAACTACGGTTGTCCAATGCTTCTGGAAGAAGTACGTACTGGCTGTTGAAGCGTGCGTAAATCTTTGTAAATCACAAAGTCCTGATACAAAGCGCTGTTGTGACGTAATCTAAGTTGACTGATGCTTTAGTCGCTGGTATAGTTGACTGATCTTTTAGTCGTTGTTATAGTTGACTGATATTTTAGTCGTTGTTACAGTTGACTGATGTTTTAGTCGCTGTTATAGTTGACTGATTATTTAGTCGCTGTTATAGTTGACTGATGTGTTAGTCGCTGTTATAGTTGACTGGTGATTTAGTCGCTGTTATAGTTGACTGATGATTTAGTCGCTGTTATAGTTGACTGATGTGTTAGTCGCTGTTCTAGTTGACTGATGCGTTAATCGCTGTTATAATTGACTGATGTTTTAGTCGCTGTTATAGTTGACTGATGATTTAGTCGCTGTTATAGTTGACTGATGATTTAGTCGCTGTTATAGTTGACTGATGTGTTAGTCGCTGTTATAGTTGACTGATGTGTTAGTCGCTGTTATAGTTGACTGATGTTTGTGAGGTACATGCTAGATATTTACGAATGTAATATTCCACAAGATGATATTACTTCCATGCAAACAGTGGATCAGACGTATATATATATGAGCGCCACTGTACGATTTCCAACCTCTTTTTTAAGTGACGTCATTTCCAGAAAACTTCACACGTACTGACAGTAAGCAATATTTGCCCACATGGCAAAATGTAAACGCATTGACCATATGGAGTAAATATTGTTTCCTGCTTGCAAATAGCTATTGACATCACATGTTGCGTTTTCTTGAAATGACGTCACTTACAGAAGAGGTTGTAAATCCCATAGCAGCGCTCATATACATATATATACATGTTGTCACGTCAAGTTTCAAAACAGCACTATACACGCGCTCTGTTTGACCAATGACCATGGCGAAATTGGACAGTTTGTGAAGTTCCACTAGATGAAAATAAATCCTAAATTGTGTATCAATAATAATTATTGTACAGAAATCGTGCATATCCTAAATTAAGTAGATGCTCCAGATTCATCCAAAATATAATAATTCGTGAATAGATCTACGAAAATATTATCAATCAAGCTATTTCGGTCCAAAGGCGGTCGTTTTTATAGTAAAACAACAGTGATCAACACCAACGATTTCACAGATTTATTTATATATATTACCAATATCTTATCTAGAATGTTCGGAGTCAGACAAACCACAAATACATATACGCGGATTTTCAACGCTTTAAATACACAACCAGTGAACAATGTATTATCATAGAAATGTTATAACTGCACGGTGTGTTCTCTGTGTCTGTGTATAATTATGTACCCTCAATGCCATTCAAAAACATATAATATAGTTGATCAAACTGAATTGCATTCCACAGTGATCTCTATCTCAAGAAGTTTATGTTCTGTATGGGTAGTCATATGTTCGTGTCTAGGTATAATTATGTACCCTCAATGTCATTCAAAAACATTATACAGTTGATCAAACAAAGACGATTGAATACATGATATTTTGCAGTGGAACGGGTATATGGAAGATAGTGGCTACATAATTACATCATGTAAATAAAATGTAAAATATTTGAATGAAAGGGGAATATTGAAACATTCCAAAACCGTTTGCATTTATTTTATATCTTTAACGGATAAAAAGTTATACTAATTTAAAGCTAAAATCCTTCATAGTTCTATATCTATATAGGTAATTTTGCGCAGAATCGATTATCAGATGATGAGAATTCTTCCACATGTACCTCCCTTGTTCTTAACTGTCGGCCATTTTGATAGGCAAAACTGATAAGCCCTTATAGGAGAAATTTCTAAATATGTGATTGTAATGTTATTGTAATTGAGAAAATACCAAGAGAATTTGCATGTGACAACCATTTTCAACTTACTGAGCCAAATTCCCACATGAGCATAATGAATAAGTTATTGTTATATATCAGATTAGTTTATCATCGTGTACATTATATTCCCCATCAACTTAAGAGAATGTTGCCTATAAATATGGCCGACGATTCGGAACAAGGCAGATAAGTATGGTAGATGTGAGAACTGTGTTATCCGATTAGGACATGTGATACCCCACCAATGTTTGAATTCATATCTGTGACGAGTCCTTTATTCGTTATATATCATTCCAAACCTGCGTTATGCACCGCTTTTAAATCATTCATGTGGACAATCATATGGCTATTAAGGTTATCTTGTCGAGTAAATCGTCTCCGACATACGCTGCATTCAAATGGCTTTTCTCCTGAATGTGTTGCTATATGTCTCTTCAATGTCCAGGCCCGATTGAATTGTTTGCCGCAGAAAGGACATTCATGCGGTGTACCTTCCCCAAAAGTCATCGGTGCTGAAATACAGAATTGAATCTAATATTATGTTCACATAGTTTGTATTGTAAGATACGATATCGTATACTTAACAAAACTTATTAGTGTGCATTTGTTTAATGTCGAACAACTTTTTTATTGATTAATATTTCTTCACAAAAGTTTGTATATTGTTATTGGCTACGTGTAGATCATGATTCTCGGGTCGAATTTATCGGTACAATTATCACGATGCGTCGAGTCCGTATCTGCACACACGCTATAAGACTCTTTCCAATCAACCAGATAACCTTTAAGTGGGAGCTGCAGTACTGATTTTTTGTTTAATCTGTAAATTAATGACAGGAAATAAATAAAATATTATGCCAGGTATCTACGTTATATTTTTGAAAATTTCAGCAAGATCAGACTTATATTGACCAAGATACGGTCATATTTATGCCTGCACACTCGTAAGTTTTGTTAAATGTATATGAATGGGTTCCAGATATTGCAGACCACTTACAGGACAGTATATACTATCTATGGAATCCTTATCGTGCCTCATTAGATCTCTTTTTTCAAACGCAATAATAGTATCAATATCATGTGTTGCCGCTCTGTCAGAAAAAATCGCATCGAGAAATTGATTTACCCTGAATTTTCGATTTCCCGATGCGAGAATTAAGAAAGACATGCGACACACAAGACAATAATTATCGTCCAATCACAAAACCGCACCAGGATCGTTAAAAAACATGCAACTCTGTGGTCAAAATGACAACACACTAATGGTCGCGCTCTAAGAAACACGATTTAATCCGGCACGAAAAGGATTCCATAAATAACAAAACAAAGTAGGCAGAACTTTGTGTGGTATAATGCTTATTCTGACAACTACAGTCCCATACAAACTTTCTCAAAATACATGCAGACAACATTCTATTAATAGAACGACTCCCATGTGACTAAATACTTTGTTGGGGCCGCCCATGGAATCACGAAATTTTTGAGACTATGGTAGGAGCATCTATTTATAACTGAATCTATTTTTTTATTAAGGGTTAAACTGCAGTAAATATTACACGTTCCTTTTTGTATTTTTATGATTTAGAAATAAAATATTTTTAATGCATTTGTATTGTCGAATAAATGTCTTTTACAAAGTTAAAACGATATGTTTATGATAAATACTTGCTGATCCCCGAAAAATAGGACGATTCTACTTAAACAGCATGTGTGTTAGGTGTCGAAGATAAAATAATAAAAAATTCATTATAAAAAATCTTCATTTTCACTTTACTTAATCAATATAAACACAGTGGTACTTGTAACGTGGATATTCATGCAAGTTACGGTGTTAAAAAGGAAATACACACCAATGAAAGTGTGAAAATGGACTATTCCAAAACGGACGATTCTACATAAACAGCATGTGTGTTAGGTGTCGAAGATAAAATAAAAAATAATAATTATAAAAAACTTCATTTTCAATTTACTTATATCAATATTAACACATTGGTACTTGTATCGTGGATATTTATGCAAGTTACGGTGTTTAAAAGGAAATACACGCCAATGATAGTATGAAAATGGACTATTCCAAAACATTTTCCCGCCATTACGCTATTCCAAACCAGTTTTTCGGCGCCCTTGGATGCTTTGCATCAATGCATTTCTTGTACATACAATGTGTCATCATTGGCGCCGCTCGAATTAAATAACGGTTGATCCCATTTCTGTTCGAGTTATGTTTAAACTGCGGACCTTACCGGGCTGCAAGCTAACAGGTTGTTTATTGAGTAGCCTCCCCTGATCACGTCAGATACGTGTAGTACAATCCATTCAACTGGTAGTAGTGTCTCCAGGTTACGGTTATATTCGGGCAGAACAATTTGCTGTGTGAACAATAGGTTTTGACATTGTGTTATTTCAGGTAGTGACAAATTATCGAATATTTTTCATGATAGTGGTATTTAAGTTAGTTTAACAAAAAGATAGTTCTAATCTATTATCACAAGGTCAAATTTCGAATGATTTAAGACATTTACATTACATATATTACATTGTCAATGTATA
>JASFXZ010000242.1:0-22776 GCA_032209605.1 Mactromeris polynyma
TGATACATTACATTTTGCTCATTGTATCTGAATTTTATCATTTGTTTTCAATTTGATTTTGTTAGCTAAATTCTAAAATGAGCATTTACTAGTAAAAATAGTCTGTTATTGACTAGGTTATAGAAAAAGTCCTGTTAGAGTGAATGTTTTTTGTAACAGTGTAGTTGGGAATTTGTTACATATTGTCGGCTGTTGTAAAGCTTTTCCAAATTTACTTATCTAAATGGGAACAGTGATATGCTCAACTAAATACCGGGTTTTGAGTACATATCAGATTTTGTACATGTATATGCCTTTATGTGAACTGAAGTTTGTTGATTTTTTTTTCAAAAATTACTTCTCTAAATATTTTTTTACATTTTGATTATTTCAGGATAAAACTATATACTAGGTAAATATGGCTGAATTTCCAGTTGGTTTTATTTTTATTTTTGATGATTTTGAAGCCAGTCAGGCTATACAGTACTGCCATGATAAGGCATACGAAATTTATGATTTCTTTTACCATGGGTTTAATGTAATTGGATTTGAGACATTCCATGGTTTTGAGAACTGCCGACAGTGGTGTGTTCAACAAAATATGAGGTTGATTGCATATCAGATTTCGTACATGTATATGCCTATAACATGAGAGCTACAAAGCCCAGGGGTTATAGACATTGAACGTGACATTTATAGTTCGGTGTTTACATAGTTGCTTCATACTTTTTGAACATGTTAATAGCAAGTGATTATATACTTGGTAAAAAAAGTCTTGCGACAATGTATATAACCACTAGTAATTTTCTGACTACTGATTTGATTTTGATGATTGATGCTTCAATTGAAAGAATAATGCAATGCCAATAAACTGATACCCAATATGTATAGATTTGATAACCTGCTGACCTATCAGTGTCGACACAATAGCATAAGGGTAGTCGATCAAAAGTAACAAAAACGGCAGTTTGTATACACTCAATTACAAAATAAATGTACATGTACATGCATAACCACTTGTAACTTTCTGAGTACTTATCGGATTTTGATGATTCATATGTCAATGGAAAGAACAATTCAAGGCCAATACTCTGATACCAAATTTGTATAGATTGATCAAATGTGTACCTATCAGCGTCCATGCAATGGCATTAGAGTAGTCATCCAAAAGCCCAATAATGGTGGTTTTGATTTTCAATAAGTTGTGGGTAAAACGTTTTAAAGGATTGCAAGTAAACAAACGAATTTGAATGCGATTCTGTTGCAATCGACTGGGTTTGTTTTCATTGTTCTTGTTCTTTGTTTAAGACTCAATCAGTAGGGAAAAATGAGTTTTAATGACAGTCGTCTTATATTGTCCCACTTATTCGGTGAATGACAGTTTACCCAAACCGCCCGCCATTTTTGTGACTTGGGTGACTACCTTTATGTCATTCCAGTTACGCTAATGGGTAAACGGGTTACCAAAATTATACAATTTGGTATCAGAGTATTGGCCTTGAATTGTTCTTTGCAATGACATATACCATATCAAAATCTTATCGATAGTTAGAAAGATACAAAGAGTTATATACCTTGTCGCAAGTTATGTTTGGACTTTCATTGTTCCAAGTCCACTTTTCTGCTGAATGACTTAAGCTATTGCTTGGAAACTTGAAATATTTTATTTTGGTTGTTAGTTGAGTGTTAACTCAAGGGTAGATAACCCATGCTTAAATTGTTTTGTTTAAGTCACCATTGTCAATTATATTTTTATGTGGAGTGAGCACATCAAGGTGGACTACTCTGACGGAATTTTGTGAAAATTACAGCCGTTTTTTAACTTGGAATTTTTCAAGTTTATTTACTTTATGAGTCACTAGTGCTAGTGATTTGAAACTTCATAATTTTATTTATGGTTGTCATTTGAGTTAGAAAATCGAGGTAGATCACTCTCAAATGAAAGTTGCGATTGTTGTGTGAACACCAAGGTAGATTACTCTAGACTGATTTTTGCAAAAGTTACGACCCTTTTTAGCTCACCTGAGCACGAAGTGCTCAAGGTGAGCTATTGTGATCACCCTGTTGTCCGTCGTCGTCGTCAACAATTGGACTGTTAACACTCTAAGAGGTCACAATTTTCACTTAATCTTTTTGAAACTTTGTCACAATATTTGTCTTTATAAAATCTAGGCCAAGTTTGATACTGGGTCATATAGGGTCAAAAACTAGGTCAAATAGAAGAAAAAACTTGTTAACACTCTAGAGGTTGCAATTTCGGCCTGATCTTCCTGAAACCTTGTCACAATGTGTGTCTCTGTGAAATCTAGGCCAAGTGAAACCGGGTCATCTTGGGTAAAAAACTAGGTCACTAGGTCAAATCTAAGATAACCTTTGTAAACACTCTAGATGTCACATTTTTGAGCTAATTTTATTAAAACCAGGTCACAACGTGTGTTGCTGCAATATCTAGGTCAAGTTTGCAACTGGGTCATCTGGGGTTAAAAACTAGGTCACCAGACTTTATCAGAGAAAAACCTTGTTAACACTCTAGAGGTCACATTTTTTAACTATTCTTTATGAAACTGGGTCACAATGTGTGTCTTTGTAAAATCTAGGCCAAGTTCGCAACTAGGTCACCTAGGGTAAAAAACTAGGTCACCAGGCTTTATTAAAGAGAAACCTTGTTTACACTTCAGACGTCACAATTTTGACCTATTTGTTTTGAAACCTTGTCTCACTGTGTGCCTCTGTAAAATCTAGGTCAAGGTAAGAAACGGGTCATCTAGGGTAAAAAACTAGGTCACTGGGCTATGTCAGGTGAGCGCTTTAGGGCCAATGGCCCTCTTGTTTGACTTATGAAAATCCCAATTCTCGGTCAAGATTTTTATTTAAGTCCCATTCTCATGAACTACTATAGCTTTTACTTTGAAACTTGAAACATTTATTGATTGCTTATAGTTGACTTAGCATTTAGATTTTGTGCTGTTTGTCTGTCTGTATGGATGGATGTTGAATCCTGTCCATGCTACTTCTCTTACACCACCACACTGGGTTAAGCCTGACTTATTTTACTTAGTACTCTGGACTCTGTGTTACAGTTAATGGCAAACCTTCTTAAGAAAAATCTTTTTCGGTTACTTACAGAAAACAGACAAGCATTGACACCTTAGGTGGTGTTCTTGTTAAATACATGTCAGCATACCTCATGCCACTTGTCATATCAGAGCAGCAGTAGTGTTATTCTTTGTACCTTTTCTGATAACGTCAATAAAGTATTTTGCATCTCAGAGTTACTAGTAGTTTTGTGCTTTGTTCTCCCAAGATACCCATATTTAGGTATGCACTTGTTGATACTACATGCATTCAAGTGTATCATTTATTGATTTCATTACTTGAACCTTGTCTGCACACAGCCTCCGTGGTCCAGTGGTTAAGGTCACTGACTTGTAATGACTGACTTGTCTTACCTCTGGACGATTATTGGTTTGAGTCCCGCTACCGACCATGATCGTTTATGTTAGAACACTTGGTAGTTTGTGTGGAGGATCGGAGTCTAGTACTGGTACTTCCCAGGAACAATGGTTAGGAAACTGCCTGTATATGACTGAAAGATTGTTGAACGAGCTTAAAACCTAGCAAAACAAAATAATGAACCTTGTCTGCACACTTCAGTCAGTTCATCGATGGAAATGCTACTTCGCAACCAGTACATAGACGTTGTTGAGTATGTATTTTTGGACAAAAATGTTTTGGGATGGCCTGACTATAATTACTATAGTGGAAAACACTAGCTTCTAACTTTTAAGGACATCTGTAACAGCATAGATTAGCTATACAGCGACGTAGGATTTTCACATAGCATATATGAGACAAGGCGACCGCCTCCCTGATCCAGTGGTTAAAGTTACTGCCTTCCACCTCTGGTGAGTCATGGGTTCGAGTCACACTACTGACAATGATCGTTTGTGAAAACAATTGGTAGTTTGTGTAGGAGGATCAGAATCTAGTACTGGTTCTTCCCAAGAATGATTGTTGGGAAACTACCCACCTGCAAATGACTAATTGTTGAACACTGGCGTTATACAGAAAAAACAAAACATTTTGACAAGGCTGGACTTAAGTAAACAATACACAGTGTACCTGTGTATGAAATCGTGTGGCCATGAATGAAATAGTATGTTTCTACGAATTACTATGATATTTATTAATTTAAGGTCATAGCACATATTATACATACATCATCGCAACATGTAAAAATAAACATCTATATCAATTAAATGACATGAAGACTAGAAATGTTATACAATTGCAAGAGGAAACGTTTAAGGACATAAATTAATACAGTATAATTATACACAATCTTACTTCCATTGGGAATATAAACTTTTTAAGGGAAGAAACATGTAAAAATTGAAAATGGGTATACATTAAAGGTATTAAATCAGGCATTAAACTACTTGGAAGACGAAACACAAATTCATATCAAATAACAATAAAACAATAAAACAATAGACATCCCCCAGCTTGCTTTCATGTTTTTAAGTGTAGTTTGACTGATTTTCAAATCTGCAGTCTGACTATAAATATAGACCTTTTATAAATTGTTTCGTGGCAAATTTTCTATTAAATATGTTTCGAAATGACACTGGGACAAATATATCCTTGGCTGGACATTTTAAATGAATTTGCTTGTTAACAAGCATCACAAGAAAATGCATAAACTAGCATAACTAGCACGTTCAATTCCTTTTCAGCATTATAATGTAGCACATTGTGTGTTCTATACATTGATACAAAAATTGAACCTCAACTGACTGAACTGTGATGACGTACAAAGCAGTATCTTTATTTTATGTCAAATAAATTGGACAATATATAAAGTCTGACGGCCTTGTACGGTGCTCGGGACATCCGCTGACCCAAGCTGGGGGGATTAGGGGGATAATGCGTTTATTTAGCCTCGCCACCGGGTGAGGCCCCCAGAAGAGGTTAGTCATTTTAGTTTTTGGGGGATAGTGCATGATACAGAAGATGCCCCAGTTCCAGACGCATCCCTGGTTCTTTTACGTGCCGATGTAAAGCATCATACACGGGACCTCGATTTTTAAAGTCTCGTCCGAAAGACTGTTAGTGAAATTAGTTATGTTAGGTGGGAAACACTGAAAGCATTTCTAAATTTGTCCGGCTGTTTAAAACTGTGGTAGAAATAATTTCAATTCTCAACTTAATAATTTCATCAAACTTTATTCTTAGACTTAGCCTCTTTTCGTATGGTTTCGGCCACTTAAGAAGTAACCTTCTGTTTTTGCAAAACAGAATAGGTGTAGGGCTGATAAAGTGGTAGAGCATTATTATAGGTCTATACTCTACAAATTGACGAAAAATATTTGTCTGTGTAACTAACTTGCATAAATATAGCTGTTTAAATGGGCTTGGGTGAGTTTGTCTTAATTGATAAATGTTTCCTATGGTTTCTGCCACTCATGTTCAGTGACCTAGAATTCATAGTTAATGAAAGATTTAAAGCAAATGAATGTTATGTTTACATGCACCAACCTTTTAATGTATGTTACACACAATTTCTTTGCATATTGTGCCTTCTGAGAGTGTAAGAGCGATTTTAACTACAGTGCACATGATTTCTGATTTTTGACTACAAAACATTAAAAATGGCCTAATTTACAGAAAATAAGATGCATGCATATTATCAGCACTTGTATCCTAGTTGTTTATGGATATGCACATAATAGGGCCATGTTTTCAAAATTATACGTTGTATTTTTAAAAATAAGGGGGTGGCTGAAACCATAGGGTTGGCCGAAACCATAGGAAAGAAGGATATATAAGTTAAAAAGTAATGGCGGGGCCTCAATACTTCTAACTGTCAATGCTGGCCCACTTCGCACAATTTAATCTCCTAACAGTACTTTGAAAGTAGGGGAGTCGATGTCTTTAAGTGTGTTATATATTTTTTCCTTATATGGAAATTCTATTCGCAACTTAGCTCCGCCTTCTTATTCATAGGTAGGCTCTGTAGTAAATCGCCACAAGCATGGCAAGGATCAAATATTTATGTCTTCTGAAAAGAAAACCAGATCATTTAAAGTCTAGGCCAACTGATTCTTCGGTTAAAGTCCAACCTTTGTTTCGACAGATACATAAAACAGAAAACGCACGACGTAAGCATGGGAAATACTAAACAAGAAATTACAAATAAACTGCTAGGTGAAAATCAGCATACTTTCCATAGTTATTTTTTATTACACGTGCTTATTCATTCGTATGGTATTGTCCTATCCTTTGATTCAAACCAATTAACTAAAGTACACTCAACTTAAACACATTTGGTGTGGCCTAATCAGCATGTGTTTGTATACGCAAAACAGTGACCGCCGATCGCCAGAATAGGTTTTATTTTTAGTGCATTGATAACTGTACATCGTTGTCACAAAACGAAGTAGAGGGGGAGCAAATAACAATGTGAACTGAAATGTATGGTTGTCTACTTATCAAATGGGCGTGAACTATAAATCGGTCATAGTTCATTATTAAAATAATTAACGCATTAAGTCTGGCAGTCGCTTTCGCTCTTTTATAATAAACTATAACCTATACTTTGGGTTTATTTCTGGGACAGTATACTGCAAATAAACATCCTGATTGGGTTATTTTTGACCACAAATGGACCGTTTATCTTGAAATTTGACAATAGACATAATGCTTTATCTGCTCATTTTGAAGCGTATTCATGTGACCGCACATTGAACACTGAGGCAGTGTACAGATAATGCCCTACAAAACACCTTTCCTAGGAGAAAACCAGTATTACCTTAGGTAAGGCTCGAACCCAAACTTACTTCGTAGCCAGGCCACACCATCACTGAGGCAGTTGAGTTTGTAGCCCGTTAAATGTGCTACTTAACCAAGTGCTACCTCCTGCTGTCATTATCAAATGGAATGTATTCGTTTGCGATACGATTTAACACTAAAACTATGATAAACCAGGATTATATATTGAATAGTTAATCAGCAATTGTAAGTTTTTGGCGAATCAAATGAAATTTGAAGAAGTGCTACATGTGTCGTACAGAAGCGATGTTCTACAAATTACGGTTAGGATCGTATGTGTGTGTGTGTGTGTGTGTGTGTGTGTGTGTGTGTGCATGCATTATGGTGGACTTTACGCATAATATCATAATGATTACCTATATCTGTCAAGCTTAACCGTGAGCGCTCATTTTTACTCGGATTCGTCCACATGTTATATGTAGTCAAAGTGAAAGTACTGTGATGACGCCACATTCCGCGTGCTGGTTATGCACAATCATTGACTAAGGTTGCGAGTACCTTAAATAAGACTTTGTTCGTACCGCTGGTAAAAAATCAATGTAATTAATTTTTAAATCCGTCGAATTTTATCATCATCTTCCCAATTTTAAAGCAGGAAATCGCTGATTTCGCCAATCACAATGTTATCCCTTCTTTGATCACAAATGCGCAAACTGGCTCCAATGGCGACTGACAGCGTGGATCATGACTTTTTAAGACCTATTTGGAGCCCCTTTCAGAGATATTCTCTTGCACGCGAACAGCTATTTTTATGAATTAAATTCCATCGTAGAGTCAAGAGCGCAATATATGGCGACCTATTTTCATGAATGAAATTGTAGTAGAGGCTAGCGCATGAATATCACTGTATTGGAATGAAAATTATACACATGTATAAACCAATGTGCTATAAAGGATTAGAAATTCTTAAATATTGTCATCGACTAAATATGCTTTTTTAATAGATTTTAACACGTTCAACGTTTTTATAATGCGATGTAAAGTGGCATGTGCTGAACTACTAACTCTCCGCGCATGGCAGTGTGTACTTCGCACTTTGGGAAATAAGGTCAACTGGACAGCATCTGAAATGTGGCATAGGTACTATGGCTTTGGGCTATCGCCCCAGGCCAAAAACTACTTTTTTATGTAATTATCCGACAATCAAATAAATTTTGACTTGACATGACTTGAAAAGGATTAGTGAGCAATTGGTTGAGTGCCAAATCCAGGAAGAATATTAAGAAGCTACCAACACCTTCATCTACCACATCAATGGTTAAGGCTATTCAAAAAGAAGTTCTGATGAAAACAGACGGGGGATACCATAGTGATGACACAGACACTAACTTGTAAAGGTTTTGGATCAACATATCAGAATTGTACAATGAACTAAATGCACAGAAACAGTATTTTACGCAAAATATGTAATGATATTCACTACTTATTCACTACAAAAACTGGCTCAAGAAATGCTCAGAATGCAGGAAATTGCGTGCTTGGTTTAAAAAAAATTCCCGGGGGGCATGCTTTAAATTGGCTTGTTCACTTCAAACATTTTGCGAACCCTGACATATTTTAAGTTTCTTGACAACACAGCGGAGTTTGCTAATAAGAAATGACAAACAATGTGTGAATGGGGAGGAACTCCGTCACATTCACGGCAGAATGTCTGATGATGGCCTGATTGGCCGAAAAGGGAAAATTTAATCAAATGAACTATAGTCTAAGCGCAAAAATGCACATTGCCTAATAAAACAACAACTACAACAACAGCAGCAACCAAAGAAACAAATTTTGCCCCCACTGTACCACTTGTAATGTACATTTACGGCCCAGTCAATAATTCTGAATATTACACCATTATGCTCAGCATAAAATAACAGTTAAATTAATAATTTTTTCCCAAAGTGTGTAATATATTACATAAAACAGCCCAAATAATATAGCTGGTCCTTTTATGAGAGTTCGCACAGAATCAGACAACAAACGGTCCAGGAGAGATCACTCCAAATCCATTTTTACTTAAGTTTGACTATCATTCTTTTTTAAATTTCTATAAAATCAAAATTTCACAAACCTCAACAAAATAACGTTGGCCACTGGTGTCTATTGTCCTAAAATACTAGCATGCCAAGTTTCATGGATGTAGACCCACTGGTGGCTGAAATATCCAACTTCAACAATTTGCCATCTAGGTGTCGGCTCGGTGCTTTTTCGCCCTCTTTATTCTTTAGTTGTGCACAGAAATTGTGAACTCCACACCATTGGCCAAGCTATATGCAATCTCTAGTTTTCAAATACAACACTATCACAGTAAATCTACACCAAGAAAACACCACCATCAACTAGGAACTTTTCTGCTGTCATTCAATGTCAACATTGCTGAACCGGTGCACTTTTTAAATCCTTCCATGCAAAAATGAAGTCCTGCAAATCAAGAAGAAATCACTGTTTCATTGATCAGAAATGACACAAAAGTTACACAGTAAAAATAAATACAGCTGACAATGGATCAGTACAGCTAGAGACAGCCTTAAATCTTAACACACAGCCTGGCCACGACGGTTTCTGCCGCACTACTTGCATTTTTTTGAAGGACTTGCCCATTCGGGCAATCAGCTTGCAACTTCCTCTTGCCCGAATTCACTTTCACTTGCCCGAATAAAATTTACAGCAAAAAATAAAAACAACAGCTCATATGATTTTAGGCTCATATTATGTTTAGTGATGAAATGTGCATTTCTCATTAGAAAAACTAGTCTGTCATTTTCTGCCTTTTTGAGCTTTTGTAAACATTTAGCTCCTTGACTCTGACTAACAGGTACAGCTTTTGCTGCCATGTTCTCTATGGATTTGACGTGAGATTCGCTGGAATCATGAGATTTAACTCCATCTAACCTGAACGAATCTGTGCCCTTGATAAATGCCTATTCGTTTTTTGGCTTGACCATGGCTCAGCATGTCGCACAAAACATTATATTTTGGCTCGAGTCATGCACCAGCCAAGTACGCCCTGCCTGCCTACTTGTTAGAAACCCCCTCTCGCACTTCTGTTCATAGGCCTTCTTGGCTTTTAATGGGTCTTCACTTTTATTATGTTCGGGCTTTCTCTTAAAATAACGAAGGAACATGATTTCTGATGTTTGTTTTGATTTGTAAAATCGGAAACGAAGACTGGTTACGATAGTTGATCAAATGTGCTGTTACACAAACGAAATTGACATAAAATGAAAACCATTTGATGTATTGTGTACTACGTCATCGATTTTTGTGACAGTTTGGATAAAAGCCATTCAGACCGTACCACGAAAACAACTTGCCCAAGCGAAATGGATTTTTTACTTGCTCGACAGTAATTTCACTTGTCCACCGGGCTTCAGTGAAGACAGAGTTTCATAACTCATACATTTTTTTCTGCACCAAGACATGACAGTGGATAATATATCAATAAGCTTATTGAGCAGATAAAATCACTCTCCGTGACTGTTTCCTAAAGTGCTCTTCCCATACACCATTAGGTGTATTGCACAGTGTATGCAACGTTTAAATGTACAGTATGTATACATATTCACATTAGAAAGATATACATGATTAGAATACACAGAAAACAAGAGTATTCAAAAGAGGAAACATATAATAATACAGATGTATGAAAGGTGTACTCATAAGAAACAAGCACTAATTAATGTCAATAAATACATGTATGTCTGGTTTCCATTGATTCAAAGTACTTACATATTATGCTGATGGAGCCACTTTTGTGCAAGCTGTGTCTACTGCACAGGTCACAACAGTTCTTGTTTAACATGAAAACTTTGAGGCTAGATATCTCTTGTCTTCCTGGCTTATTTAACATCCTTAATCCTTGTGTCTCTAAAATGAATCACATGAAATGTTAAGCAAAATTATATAAGAATTTAGATATCCAGATGCATTGCTCTGGATACAAAACAATCAGTACCAATCCCATTACCCATGAGTTTATATTGTCATCAGATACTAGCACATAAAGATTCATTGATGTAAACCTATTGGTTGCTAAAATATCCAAGAAAGCCAGGGGGAGGAACAATCCAGACACATTTTGACTGAAATTTGACAATCATTTTTTTCAAAATTAAATAAAATCTAAATTTCACAAACCTCAATAAAATCCCTTTAGCCACTGATTGCTATTGTCATTAGATACTAGCATGTGAAGTTTCATTGATGTAGACCTACAGGTTGCTAAAATATTAAACTTCAAAAATTCGCCATCTAGGCATGAGCCCAGTTTTTTTTTGCCCTCTTTATTCTATAGTAAATCTACCAGTTTTGCACAGAAATTGTGACCTCCACAACACATTTCCAGCTATCTGGAGTATCTAGTTTCAATAACTTAACGAATTATAATTGAATTACAGCTTTACAAAAAAAATATAAGGTAAATGATTTTTTATAGGATTTGTCTCCCCTTAATCATTCTGAAATATATTTCCTGCTATATAAAACAGTTAATTTTGTTAAAAAATTACCATGATTTTGTTTTACATTCAATATTATTATGTTTTACAACAACAATAAGTTAAATTTTCCAGAAAAAAACTAATTCTTTTGTGAAAAAGCAAACAAAACCACTTAGAAGTGTTACTTTTTGCATGTCATTCTGTTCAAAATGAAATTGTGCTGTAACCGGATTGTAAAAATGTCTGAAAAATTGATATATTTTGTGTTAAACAATGTAAATATATTTCAGAATAGACAAGTTGATGCCCCATTGATACATCTATTTAATTTAGGTCATCTACTATTAACAATATTTTAATTTTGAAAGAAAATTTGCCCAGTTCTTAAATGCTATAGCATAAATGTAAAAAACAAAACATTTTCTTTGAATTTCTTGTAGTTGTTTCTGACATTACTTTAATTTACATATCTGATTAGTACAAAGATGGTTTCCTAAACAAGAAATATTACAAAATGAGAAGTGAAATGATAATTTTCCATTTACTGGTCATTTTTGTACGGATAATGTATTCAGGAAGGAAGTTTACATAGTAAAGTAGGTAATCACACTTATCGCATGGCTGCCAGTAGGTAATCACACTTATTGCATGGCTGCCAGTAGGTAATCACACTTATTACATGGCTGCCAGTAGGTAATCACACTTATTACATGGCTGCCAGTAGGTAATCACACTTATGGCATGGCTGCCAGTAGGTAATCACACTTATTGCATGGCTGCCAGTAGGTAATCACACTTATCGCATGGCTGCCAGTAGGTAATCACACTTATCGCATGGCTGCCAGTAGGTAATCACACTTATTGCATGGCTGCCAGTAGGTAATCACACTTATTGCATGGCTGCCAGTAGGTAATCACACTTATTGCATGGCTGCCAGTAGGTAATCACACTTATCGCATGGCTGCCAGTAGGTAATCACACTTATCGCATGGCTGCCAGTAGGTAATCATACTTATTGCATGGCTGCCAGTAGGTAATCACACTTATCGCATGGCTGCCAGTAGGTAATCACACTTATTGCATGGCTGCCAGTGGGTAATCACACTTATTGCATGGCTGCCAGTAGATAATCACACTTATCGCATGGCTGCCAGTAGGTAATCACACTTATCGCATGGCTGCCAGTAGGTAATCACACTTATTGCATGGCTGCCAGTAGGTAATCACACTTATTGCATGGCTGCCAGTAGGTAATCACACTTATTGCATGGCTGCCAGTAGGTAATCACACTTATCGCATGGCTGCCAGTAGGTAATCACACTTATCGCATGGCTGCCAGTAGGTAATCACACTTATTGCATGGCTGCCAGTAGGTAATCACACTTATCGCATGGCTGCCAGTAGGTAATCACACTTATTGCATGGCTGCCAGTGGATAATCGCACTTATTGCATGGCTGCCAGTAGGTAATCACACTTATCGCATGGCTGCCAGTAGGTAATCACACTTATCGCATGGCTGCCAGTAGGTAATCACACTTATTGCATGGCTGCCAGTAGGTAATCACACTTATTGCATGGCTGCCAGTAGGTAATCACACTTATCGCATGGCTGCCAGTAGGTAATCACACTTATCGCATGGCTGCCAGTAGGTAATCACACTTATTGCATGGCTGCCAGTAGGTAATCACACTTATCGCATGGCTGCCAGTAGGTAATCACACTTATCGCATGGCTGCCAGTGGGTAATCGCACTTATTGCATGGCTGCCAGTAGGTAATCACACTTATTGCATGGCTGCCAGTAGGTAATCACACTTATCGCATGGCTGCCAGTAGGTAATCACACTTATCGCATGGCTGCCAGTAGGTAATCACACTTATTGCATGGCTGCCAGTAGGTAATCACACTTATCGCATGGCTGCCAGTAGGTAATCACACTTATTGCATGGCTGCCAGTGGATAATCGCACTTATTGCATGGCTGCCAGTAGGTAATCACACTTATCGCATGGCTGCCAGTAGGTAATCACACTTATCGCATGGCTGCCAGTAGGTAATCACACTTATTGCATGGCTGCCAGAAGGTAATCACACTTATGGCATGGCTGCCAGTAGGTAATCACACTTATCGCATGGCTGCCAGTAGGTAATCACACTTATCGCATGGCTGCCAGTAGGTAATCACACTTATTGCATGGCTGCCAGTAGGTAATCACACTTATCGCATGGCTGCCAGTAGGTAATCACACTTATTGCATGGCTGCCAGTGGGTAATCGCACTTATTGCATGGCTGCCAGTAGGTAATCACACTTATCGCATGGCTGCCAGTAGGTAATCACACTTATCGCATGGCTGCCAGTAGGTAATCACACTTATTGCATGGCTGCCAGTAGGTAATCACACTTATTGCATGGCTGCCAGTAGGTAATCACACTTATTGCATGGCTGCCAGTAGGTAATCACACTTATTGCATGGCTGCCAGTAGGTAATCACGCTTATTGCATGGCTGCCAGTAGGTAATCACGCTTATTGCATGGCTGCCAGTAGGTAATCACACTTATTGCATGGCTGCCAGTAGGTAATCACACTTATTGCATGGCTGCCGGTAGGTAATCACACTTATTGCATGGCTGCCAGTAGGTAATCACACTTATTGCATGGCTTAAGTATCAAATAAAGAAGTGAAGTATTTATGTTGTTTGTTATTGTTTCCAATTTTTCCAACGACCTGACAAACACATATACAGTCATGTTGCCAGTAACGGATCATGCAGGCCAATAGTGGATCACTTGATAATTCCTTCCAGAATAAAATAACAGAGAGGAAATATTTTCAATCAAGATATTCATGGCATAAAACAAGCACCTTTATTGGTACTATCTCGTAAGTTTGACTGCGATATGCATCGTTATTAATCCGCGTCGGCCAAAAGTTTACAACTGGTGTTTACATCGCAAACGCTCACAGCCTCGTTTTGAAACGAAAGACAAAACATGATTGCAAGAAATTAGGTAATTGTAAAGAGTAAGTAGTAACATTTGGTATCGTATTGTAGGTCATTGTATGGACAATTGGAAATGGCCCCAATTGTTGGTCAAAACAGATATTTAAAATTCTCCCATTTGAGTTTTGATAGCGGGCCGTTTTGACTGCTATCTATCATGTGTATCGTCAAACACGAAATTCCACAAATTAACTAGAATATATTAATTTGATAACAAGAGTTATGAATATTCTTCCCAAATATTATTAGTTAAACATTCAAAGATAAACCGTTCGTTAGCAGCAGCACTTTATTTCACTAGTGATCCGTTACTGGCAAACACACTGTATGTCAAATTGTCAACAAAGCAATAAACAAGAGATGTTTGTAAAACATTATGCCCCCTGTGACCTTGCACTTTGACCCTGTGACCTCAAAATCAATAGGGTTCCTCTGCTACACAAGGTGAGTGTGTGGACCAAGTTTGAGGATGATAGGTCAAAGGGTTCCTGAGTTATTGATTGGAAACGAAAAGGTAATGGACCAACCGAAGGACATACCGACCGACCAATATCTGCAAACCAATATGCCCTCTCTGCTTCGAAGGGGGGCCATAAAAACATCAGATAAACATTGTGTGAAATTACTGTGAAGTCACAAAACTAAATAGTCAATGCATCATGATGATTCACCGTCAGTCCCCGACTTGAATAGAATGATGTCAAACTCATAAAATCATAAGTGCACTTTCAGCAATAATGACTAGTAGTAGTAAGGACTAGCATTTAAAACAAAACAATATAAAAGAAATGAAATTATCACTGACAATTGTCAAATACTATATTACTAAATAATAGATATTGCAACAACCTAGCAGCCGCTCATTTTGTTTCGTCTGCACGTATCCAATTTCCGAAAACGACACAAGCTTTCAAACTTAAGGCAGAACACCCCTAATGGATTTCGCGGAATTTTTCCGATGTCGGCCGATTACGGCACGTTCCGGTAATTTTCGGATTTCAATTTTTTTTTTCTAAAAAATGAAAATGTTATCAATATTCGTGACAGACAGATAAAACTTCACATTTTTATACTAATTTATCACAATAAACTGGAAATATTGTTTGAAAAATAAAAAAATTAAAGTGTTTTTCACGACCTTGAAACTTTTACGTCGACCGTGAATTCCAAAACAAAATGGATTTTCGCGACTCCGGCGGGCGATTTGCGGGTAAAAGTAAAAAATTAAAGCAATGGAGAGTAAAAACTACGAAAGAAAATGACCACACGTACACATGTACAAGCAGCTCTACGCCAAACATCGATGTAAATAGTGTGATCAATGATCAATGGAAGGAGGGAAGGCGGTTGATCGAGCTGCAAGTTCTACTTACTAACCTCCAGGTTTGTAAACAATGTAGACTCGGCCCTGTGCCACTTACCTTACAGAGTGTGAAAGGGGAGCTGCAGAAAGGCCTTGGAGGTTACTTTTATGTTCAATGTTCAAACCTAGATTGTGGATTTATAAACACCGTAGCATATGGGAAGACATACCATGACTCATCATCTCGGGGGATGCCATGTTTTGCTATCAACACCAAGCTTGGTGCAGGTATGTATCTCTTAAATATTTAATGTAGATTTGCCATGTCTAATGCTTCTACCGTTGGCACGGTAAATGAGTAGTTTGTGCTCTTGGTTACATACTATTTGGTCCCTGGTTTGAATCTCGACAGGACACTTACTAGTCATTTTTGAAATACATTTTAGAGTCGCACCACCAAAAGATGGTATCAGTAACACCCTTGTTAGACCCTTATAATAAATAGTCTAAACTAAACTGATTCCGTTTTTATTGAAAACAGCTCCTAGAGTCAAGGTTGAACCCCAAACTTCCAAAGTATTAATATGTAGTTTGGCGACATACCAACTTACCGTCAGTATAAATCCCGGTAGTTGTCTTACCGAACATCACAAAAATTATGTCATATTCATTTGCAGCTATGATAGACAACCTAGGTGGGCCCAGCAGAGTGAATAATCTACTGTCTGCATTAAACTTAAAACCAATCAGCGATAAAAATATACAGAAGATGGAAAATCGTGCTGGTGAGGTTATTGAGGCTGTGTCTAGGGAGTCAACCAACAGGGCAGCACAAGAAGCATATAAGTTGGAGATGGAGTAAGTAAATTAATTATTCAAGTGATTTTGGTAGATCTTGTATAATACAGGTGTAGGAACACTCCATATAACTATGTTCTATTCATTTGTCATTACAACTGATATCAATAGTAATCAATTGGATCATCATTGTTTGTAGTTATCCCATACTAATGGCAATGTGTCTAAAATGCGCATTGAAATCCTGGAATAATACGGAACAATAACCACATTAGGACTGAGACTATCAATCAGTTAATCGGATAAGATTTGATTACTTGGTAAAACCGGTTAAATTTTACAAAACCCAAAATCGCTATCATAAAGTGCCCATCATTGATGTATTGAATAAATTTAATATTTTTGAACATCAACTCTAAATTGATATATCCAATGTTCAAAATTTCATTTGAGCAGTCACAAGAACACTTCAAGCTTGGAAATGTCACCTTTTTTTACAAGATGTCAGGTCATCATGAAAGAATACTTCAATAAAAAATAATTGCATTACAGGGCAGTTGCGAATCAGGAATCAATTGATGCTGAGACGGCTATGGATGGTATTTTATCAGATCTTGGTGTTTGTCCACTACCGGGTGAATCGCCTTCATTAAGGTAAAGTTTTTAATGTAAACATATCTTATAACATTTTTCCTCTACCAAAGATGTGGAGGAATACTTTACACATGTTGGTCAGTCTGTTTACAAGTTGGTCATTATCCATTTATTGATTCCTTTCAAGTAATCAAGAAGTAGAACAATAGAAGTCCATCAAACTTTACATGATCATTGTCCATATATGACCCCAACTAATAGTAAAGGGTCAAACTGATTTTAATAAAATATTTTTGTAAGAAACTGACTTATAAATGCTGCTTTTATACATGCAGGTTAACATTGCAAGACATGGCTAACAATAATGACTTGACAGACCTCGATGATGATAGTGACACCAGCCATGATCCAAGTAGTGAACCCAAACTTGAAGTCTCTTCAAAACTTAGCTCTAAATGGTATGTTATAAAATATTATTTCATAAATAATCTGAATGCTGGTTGAAGTATATAATGTAACGTATCTAAAGCGGCCTTCTAAAGAGCAACAACCTCTTTGAAGCAGCATAATATTTTTTCCCAAAGTAACAATTTACTTTAAATTTTACCTCTATAGAGCAACAACCTCTTTACAACAACCAAATTTTGTGTTCCCAATGGGAGTTGCTCTGTAGAGGTTATACTGTACCAGGATAATTCTGTGTATATTCATGTTATGATAGAATTGGTAACCTTGTTTCAGTACATGTGACGAGTGTATGAAATAATTTTTATGGTATGTTTTTCCTTCTTAAATTTAATACTATTTCTGTATTGGCAATTTAGCTATTGTATTTAGCAATTCTAATTCAACAGTTTAGTTTTGAACCATTGTTTTTATAGCCCCGTGGAACAGAAACGCACCACCAAGGCTCTCTTCCATCGCCCATATACATCCACTAGTCCATCAACATCTAGAGTGAAGCTGACATATCCATGTCAAACAAGAACAGGAATGTCTGCAGCAGTGGATACTGCCTGGCACAAAAGAGGATTTGACTCTCTCACTTGTAAGTATATTGACTACATTTATTTATTTATTCATGTATAACAGTTCAAGTCAAAGCTGTGTAAGCAGTCCTGATTGTCCGTGGAGCAATTACCATGTGATGGTGGGTTACATGAATTTTCCATGCACATTTCTCTGAATGTGTGCCATAATTTTCATTGGTTAGCTGTGAATATTGCACTGATATTGACTGCCATGTTATTCATGCTGCATTATTGAAACAAGATGGTGTCACTAGAAATACAGTACTGGTCCAGTGACTTTCAATTCTGGATGCAAGATACTACACACACTAAGTCAATTGCATTAAAACATCATTCATGTACTGTACTGTATGTTGTCTATTTGCAGCACATACATTCTTCATGAGTACTAACAAATCATCAAAAGGACAGAAAAAGGTTATCAAGACTGTTGTTGGCCACCGTATTTGTGGAGTATGTAGTTGGTGGCGAAGAAAGCGTCCTGGGCAGAAGATCCGTGATCACAAGTGTGTAAAAAATCACTCGGGGAGTGCCAGAGCCATGGAGGCAACAAGTGGGGTTCAGGGAGTTCGGGAGCTTATTGAAGCTGGGACACCTGTAGAATATCTTGAGGGAGATGGAGATAATACCTTAATTTCAAGACTTAAATCGGACTTGAAAATAAATATGAAAAAACGCTATGACAAAAACCATGTTGTAAAAAACTTCACCAAAAGTCTGTACCAATTAAAGGCTGAAAAGGGTGTGAAAATAAGCAAAACAGTGATAAATCATCTGGAAAAGTGTATTAAATATGCATTTGCTAAAAATCAGGGCAACACTTCTGGGATGGAGGAGAACTTGAGGGCAATATTGCCACACCAGTTCGGTGACCATAGTTTGTGCCAAGAGAGATTCTGTGGATACCTGAGGAGACCAGCGCCTGGAATAAAATATCTCCACACAAGTCTCCCCTACAAGGCACCATTGCACGACAAAGTCCTCCTTGAGCGCCTTACCCCAATATTTTCTCGTCTGGCTAATAATGCTCACCAGTATGTAGACCTCGGTTCGAGCCAGCAGTGCGAGCATGCTAACAAGGAAGTGACTTTAAGAGCGCCAAAGAGTCACCACTATGGAAATACCAGAAGTCTGGATTATAGAGTGCATGCTACAGCAGCCTGTGTGAATGAAGGAAGACATTATATATCTAAGGTAATACTTTTTTCATTGTTACTGTTTGCCAGTTACTTTTGTTATTTATTGCTGTTACTTTATATGCTTGGTTTCTGTGCACTGGATGTGTTTTATCTAAAAAATAAACAATGACCAGTATTATATACACAGTGGCTAAATTGTTACAATTAGTTTGTTTTTATTTTCTCAGTGGTTTCATTTGACCCATAAATCTACCAAAACATTTTGACAACCACATTTATAATTGAGGGGTCTTTGGCTATGAATTACAAATTATCCAAATGAGTAAGTGAAACCCTTGTTTATTGTTGTTTGTTCAAGATACCTCATTAGAAGAATATATGAGCTAGCATTTGTCACTAGATAATTGGACAAATTGTCTTTTGCTTCCTGGTTGCATAACTAAATTTACTTGGAGACACACCTCATATACTCTTAAATGTTGAATTTTTATGTGTTTTTTGTTCCTTGTTTGACGTTGCATTTCCTGGTTCTTATGTTCAGGTTGTTGTTCACTTTGACAGATTTTTGGTTCAAGATGGAGAAGAAAAAGCTAGGTAAGTAAGACCTTTTAAAACTAATTACTGAGAATGCTCACAAGTTTGTTAGTACATTCACAATTGTTATAGAATGTTTTTGATAAAGGTTTGCTTTTTAAATTGTCAGTAATATAAATGGCAGTGTAGTTGTGTAACACTTTATATTAATATATATTATGTATTTTATGTCAATATAAGAAATACTTGTCTATTGTTGCCTATCTAAATTATGATTGGTCTTGGCATTATTGAATTAGCATAAAAACAGTCAATAATATTTTTATTTGTGAGTTGACAGGTGTAGATCCTAAAATCAGAATGTGAATTGAGGGTCTGCACTCATTAGTAGATTATTTAGTGACATATCTCATTTCTTGAACAGGGTTACTCAAAGCTTGGACTTTCGCCCGGTATTCATACTGTCAAACACTCAGAGAAGTGTATGAAACATCGGAGTAAAAAACAGCAAAAATCCTGTCAGCCATCGTCAAAAAGAAGACGACTAGTCCTCAAACAGGAAAGGTCAATAAATCAGGGTGCATTTGAGGCATTAGAAGGGGATACATATCAATCAGGTGAGAGTTTTATCTACCACACATTCAATATTTGTAGAATTAGAAAATGTAAGTTTATTTCAATGCAAAATAGAGTGCAAAAGTACAAACATAAATGCTTGTTGTAGCTATCAGTCTATAGTTGGTAATGGGACATTTGATTTTACTGTATTCTTATTCCTTGCTAATGAATGTATATATGACTATTTCAATATGTCAATATGGTGTTTCAGTTTTAGATTCACGTTCATATATATAGATCAATAATAGATAACAACTTTTCATTAATTCACAGGAATTGGTCACCAGCAAACTGTTGACACAGAACAAGTCCCAGATGCGGTAGCAAAGGGCACGTTCAAACCGGTTTCTGTTTCTGGAGAGGCAACATTTATGACATTTGACTTAGAAACTACTGGTCTAAGTAAGTTTTTCAATTTGTTCATATATCTTAATCATTGGCATTTAATGTTTTATTATTGAAACATATATATGCTGATCTAGGAAATCATTTTTTTGGTTAACGACATCAGACCAACTGTTTTCCTCCGTGTGAGTTTGACGAGCTTTATAAGCAATTTTCTCTTGGACATATGCGTTACATAAGATAACTTCATATTTTGTCAAATTGTTATGAAGGGTATGATCTGCTACAACCAAGATTTGAACCAGGACCATCAATTACAAGGCGAGTGAATTAACACCTTAGCCATGAGTCTGACTGAACCAATTCCAGATATTTGGTACACTGGTTACTTACAATATAGCAATATGTTCAGTTTGAATAAGTAAGAATCATTAAAGCTGTGCTATTGCTAGCAATGGTTGACATTTCATGGTATATGTAAAACGTAAGTTTGTATTGCACTGACTTCTTGTTGTTTTCAGTCGAAGGAAGGGTTATGCCCCAAATCACACAAATAGCGGCAGTAGAACTAAAGACTGGGAAGACCTTCAATACGTATGTCCTTCCAACTATTCAAATCAGTTCAGGGGCAACTGATGTCACAGGGATCTCGATGGTAAATGGTGTAATGAAAATCAATGGAGGAACTATTCATCCTGAACCAGTGAGATCAGCAATTGAGCTCTGGATAACTTGGCTGAAAAACTTTCAGAACATATGCTTAGTGGCTCATAATGGACGTCGCTTTGACTATCCTGTTCTTATTTCTACACTAAAAACTGTTGGACTTTTTGACAGTTTTCCAGTGTCTGTTTGTCTGGATTCCTTATCAGTATTTAAGAAGTTATATCCTAAGCAATCACACTCACAACCCGATCTTGTGTTATCCTTATTAGGTACAAAGTATGATGCACATAATGCGATAGCAGATGTTGTGGCACTTGGTCAGTTAATTGACTTTGTTAAATTACCCCAGAAAGATCTGTTGTTGCACAGCTTTAAATCATCGGCTGTTGCAAACCAGATGTGTTTCTTGGATCAGAAGGCAGCTAACCTCTCTAGCCTTGATCCTCTGGTTAGTTCAGGTATATGTAAGAGACCTACAGCAGAAAACATTGCTGGATCTGGTTTGAGACTTGCTCATTTACGACTTATTTATTCCCGTGGTGGAGAAGATGGCCTAAGGAATGTATTCACTGCCAAAAACTCTGAGGGTCTCCCTCGAGTCACTAGCTCAAAAAAAGTGCTGGAAGAAACTATTCCAAAACTTGGGGTATATTTTGAAAAGAACTGACGTTTTAGTTTACCTGGTTCAGCATGTGTCTTTTCATGTCCCCACATTATTATTTGTTTGTTTATTTTGGTTTCAAGGCACACCAACATAGTATAGGTTATCATAGCGTCTAACATTAGTTCCACATGTTATTTACATCAAGATTAAAAATATAACTCATGAGATCAAAACCATCCCACCTAATGTAGTATCTCAGTGCAATTGACATTTCTCTAGTTTCACAGTATGTTCCTTTTTGTGAAATTACTTCTTTGAATTGCTTGGAACAATTTTGTATTGTTATTAGTTTTTGTTTTATGCCAATTTATTTTATTTCAAGTATGTAATAGAGATGAACTACTATGAACACCTCATTTTTGATGGTTTCATTTTCAAGATCATGAAGAAGTTTTTATAACAATTGATAAACATTGTATTGTTTGCATCTTTCTAAGCATTTCTCTCTTCTATCTAAGAGTACGACAGAGGAATTTATCTAGAAAGTCTGAGACAAACCTGTTTATCTGATAATCATTATCTATCCATGTCACTGAGCCTAATTTTATGTTATCTAGTCACTTATTTAATATGAACTGCTATTATTGTGTTCCATTTATTGCTTACTTCAGGTACTAAATACCCAAATGACTAACTATGTTAAATTGACTATTTTTCACCTAACATCGCTGTATGTGTCTTGTTTTTCACCTTTGTTTTTCACCAAACTTCACACTGTCTTGTCAGTTAAAGGTTTCTCAATTGTAGTTATGATATTCATATATTTGAATGTAAGGCAATGTGAGTGTTTTTAAATTTTACTGCAAATTCAATTTTTTTATTAGAAATATATTAAA
>JASFXZ010000243.1:0-22548 GCA_032209605.1 Mactromeris polynyma
ATTTTTCAGCGGAAATTTTATTTTCACGTAAATATGTCAAGTAATACATCATTTTGTTCGTCTTGATGCCAACTATTGAAATATATATATATGTGTATACTTGCATCTAAATCTACGGCTTATGCTGCCCCTGACTGACTATGACTGACTCTGACTCTGACTGACTCTGACTGGCTCTGACTGACTCTGAAATGGATATATTGCATAGCTGAAGACATTTTTGTCGACGGAGTAGGTAGGTCTTTAAGTCCTGAGAAAATGAGCAAAATCGGAGAGAAATATTTTTTTTCAGAAAAATGAAATTCTATCACAGGTCAAGACCTGTACGCGATTTCGATTTTTCAGCGGAAATTTTATTTTCACGTAAATATGTCAAGTAATACATCATTTTGTTCGTCTTGATGCCAACTATTGAAATATATATATATGTGTATACTTGCATCTAAATCTACGGCTTATGCTGCCCCTGACTGACTATGACTGACTCTGACTCTGACTGGCTCTGACTGACTCTGAAATGGATATATTGCATAGCTGAAGACATTTTTGTCGACGGAGTAGGTAGGTCTTTAAGTCCTGAGAAAATGAGCAAAATCGGAGAGAAATATTTTTTTTCAGAAAAATGAAATTCTATCACAGGTCAAGACCTGTACGCGATTTCGATTTTTCAGCGGAAATTTTATTTTCACGTAAATATGTCAAGTAATACATCATTTTGTTCGTCTTGATGCCAACTATTGAAATATATATATATGTGTATACTTGCATCTAAATCTACGGCTTATGCTGCCCCTGACTGACTATGACTGACTCTGACTCTGACTGACTCTGACTGGCTCTGACTGGCTCTGAAATGGATATATTGCATAGCTGAAGACATTTTTGTCGACGGAGTAAGTAGGTCTTTAAGTCCTGAGAAAATGAGCAAAATCGGAGAGAAATATTTTTTTTCAGAAAAATGAAATTCTATCACAGGTCAAGACCTGTACGCGATTTCGATTTTTCAGCGGAAATTTTATTTTCACGTAAATATGTCAAGTAATACATCATTTTGTTCGTCTTGATGCCAACTATTGAAATATATATATATGTGTATACTTGCATCTAAATCTACGGCTTATGCTGCCCCTGACTGACTATGACTGACTCTATCTCTGACTGGCTCTGACTGGCTCTGACTGACTCTGAAATGGATATATTGCATAGCTGAAGACATTTTTGTCGACGGAGTAGGTAGGTCTTTAAGTCCTGAGAAAATGAGCAAAATCGGAGAGAAATATTTTTTTTCAGAAAAATGAAATTCTATCGCAGGTCAAGACCTGTACGCGATTTCGATTTTTCAGCGGAAATTTAATTTTCACGTAAATATGTCAAGTAATACATCATTTTGTTCGTCTTGATGCCAACTATTGAAATATATATATATGTGTATACTTGCATCTAAATCTACGGCTTATGCTGCCCCTGACTGACTATGACTGACTCTGACTCTGACTGACTCTGACTGGCTCTGACTGACTCTGAAATGGATATATTGCATAGCTGAAGACATTTTTGTCGACGGAGTAGGTAGGTCTTTAAGTCCTGAGAAAATGAGCAAAATCGGAGAGAAATATTTTTTTTCAGAAAAATGAAATTCTATCACAGGTCAAGACCTGTACGCGATTTCGATTTTTCAGCGGAAATTTTATTTTCACGTAAATATGTCAAGTAATACATCATTTTGTTCGTCTTGATGCCAACTATTGAAATATATATATATGTGTATACTTGCATCTAAATCTACGGCTTATGCTGCCCCTGACTGACTATGACTGACTCTGACTCTGACTGACTCTGACTGGCTCTGACTGACTCTGAAATGGATATATTGCATAGCTGAAGACATTTTTGTCGACGGAGTAGGTAGGTCTTTAAGTCCTGAGAAAATGAGCAAAATCGGAGAGAAATATTTTTTTTCAGAAAAATGAAATTCTATCACAGGTCAAGACCTGTACGCGATTTCGATTTTTCAGCGGAAATTTTATTTTCACGTAAATATGTCAAGTAATACATCATTTTGTTCGTCTTGATGCCAACTATTGAAATATATATATATGTGTATACTTGCATCTAAATCTACGGCTTATGCTGCCCCTGACTGACTATGACTGACTCTGACTCTGACTGACTCTGACTGGCTCTGACTGACTCTGAAATGGATATATTGCATAGCTGAAGACATTTTTGTCGACGGAGTAGGTAGGTCTTTAAGTCCTGAGAAAATGAGCAAAATCGGAGAGAAATATTTTTTTTCAGAAAAATGAAATTCTATCACAGGTCAAGACCTGTACGCGATTTCGATTTTTCAGCGGAAATTTTATTTTCACGTAAATATGTCAAGTAATACATCATTTTGTTCGTCTTGATGCCAACTATTGAAATATATATATATGTGTATACTTGCATCTAAATCTACGGCTTATGCTGCCCCTGACTGACTATGACTGACTCTGACTCTGACTGACTCTGACTGGCTCTGACTGACTCTGAAATGGATATATTGCATAGCTGAAGACATTTTTGTCGACGGAGTAGGTAGGTCTTTAAGTCCTGAGAAAATGAGCAAAATCGGAGAGAAATATTTTTTTTCAGAAAAATGAAATTCTATCACAGGTCAAGACCTGTACGCGATTTCGATTTTTCAGCGGAAATTTTATTTTCACGTAAATATGTCAAGTAATACATCATTTTGTTCGTCTTGATGCCAACTATTGAAATATATATATATGTGTATACTTGCATCTAAATCTACGGCTTATGCTGCCCCTGACTGACTATGACTGACTCTGACTCTGACTGACTCTGACTGGCTCTGACTGACTCTGAAATGGATATATTGCATAGCTGAAGACATTTTTGTCGACGGAGTAGGTAGGTCTTTAAGTCCTGAGAAAATGAGCAAAATCGGAGAGAAATATTTTTTTTCAGAAAAATGAAATTCTATCACAGGTCAAGACCTGTACGCGATTTCGATTTTTCAGCGGAAATTTTATTTTCACGTAAATATGTCAAGTAATACATCATTTTGTTCGTCTTGATGCCAACTATTGAAATATATATATATGTGTATACTTGCATCTAAATCTACGGCTTATGCTGCCCCTGACTGACTATGACTGACTCTGACTCTGACTGACTCTGACTGGCTCTGACTGACTCTGAAATGGATATATTGCATAGCTGAAGACATTTTTGTCGACGGAGTAGGTAGGTCTTTAAGTCCTTAGAAAATGAGCAAAATCGGAGATATATTTTTTTTCAGAAAAATGAAATTCTATCACAGGTCAAGACCTGTACGCGATTTCGATTTTTCAGCGGAAATTTTATTTTCACGTAAATATGTCAAGTAATACATCATTTTGTTCGTCTTGATGCCAACTATTGAAATATATATATATGTGTATACTTGCATCTAAATCTACGGCTTATGCTGCCCCTGACTGACTATGACTGACTCTGACTCTGACTGACTCTGACTGGCTCTGACTGACTCTGAAATGGATATATTGCATAGCTGAAGACATTTTTGTAGACGGAGTAGGTAGGTCTTTAAGTCCTGAGAAAATGAGCAAAATCGGAGAGAAATATTTTTTTTCAGAAAAATGAAATTCTATCACAGGTCAAGACCTGTACGCGATTTCGATTTTTCAGCGGAAATTTTATTTTCACGTAAATATGTCAAGTAATACATCATTTTGTTCGTCTTGATGCCAACTATTGAAATATATATATATGTGTATACTTGCATCTAAATCTACGGCTTATGCTGCCCCTGACTGACTATGACTGACTCTGACTCTGACTGACTCTGACTGGCTCTGACTGACTCTGAAATGGATATATTGCATAGCTGAAGACATTTTTGTCGACGGAGTAGGTAGGTCTTTAAGTCCTGAGAAAATGAGCAAAATCGGAGAGAAATATTTTTTTTCAGAAAAATGAAATTCTATCACAGGTCAAGACCTGTACGCGATTTCGATTTTTCAGCGGAAATTTTATTTTCACGTAAATATGTCAAGTAATACATCATTTTGTTCGTCTTGATGCCAACTATTGAAATATATATATATGTGTATACTTGCATCTAAATCTACGGCTTATGCTGCCCCTGACTGACTATGACTGACTCTGACTCTGACTGACTCTGACTGGCTCTGACTGACTCTGAAATGGATATATTGCATAGCTGAAGACATTTTTGTCGACGGAGTAGGTAGGTCTTTAAGTCCTGAGAAAATGAGCAAAATCGGAGAGAAATATTTTTTTTCAGAAAAATGAAATTCTATCACAGGTCAAGACCTGTACGCGATTTCGATTTTTCAGCGGAAATTTTATTTTCACGTAAATATGTCAAGTAATACATCATTTTGTTCGTCTTGATGCCAACTATTGAAATATATATATATGTGTATACTTGCATCTAAATCTACGGCTTATGCTGCCCCTGACTGACTATGACTGACTCTGACTCTGACTGACTCTGACTGGCTCTGACTGACTCTGAAATGGATATATTGCATAGCTGAAGACATTTTTGTCGACGGAGTAGGTAGGTCTTTAAGTCCTGAGAAAATGAGCAAAATCGGAGAGAAATATTTTTTTTCAGAAAAATGAAATTCTATCACAGGTCAAGACCTGTACGCGATTTCGATTTTTCAGCGGAAATTTTATTTTCACGTAAATATGTCAAGTAATACATCATTTTGTTCGTCTTGATGCCAACTATTGAAATATATATATATGTGTATACTTGCATCTAAATCTACGGCTTATGCTGCCCCTGACTGACTATGACTGACTCTGACTCTGACTGACTCTGACTGGCTCTGACTGACTCTGAAATGGATATATTGCATAGCTGAAGACATTTTTGTCGACGGAGTAGGTAGGTCTTTAAGTCCTGAGAAAATGAGCAAAATCGGAGAGATATATTTGTTTTCAGAAAAATGAAATTCTATCACAGGTCAAGACCTGTACGCGATTTCGATTTTTCAGCGGAAATTTTATTTTCACGTAAATATGTCAAGTAATACATCATTTTGTTCGTCTTGATGCCAACTATTGAAATATATATATATGTGTATACTTGCATCTAAATCTACGGCTTATGCTGCCCCTGACTGACTATGACTGACTCTGACTCTGACTGACTCTGACTGGCTCTGACTGACTCTGAAATGGATATATTGCATAGCTGAAGACATTTTTGTCGACGGAGTAAGTAGGTCTTTAAGTCCTGAGAAAATGAGCAAAATCGGAGAGAAATATTTTTTTTCAGAAAAATGAAATTCTATCACAGGTCAAGACCTGTACGCGATTTCGATTTTTCAGCGGAAATTTTATTTTCACGTAAATATGTCAAGTAATACATCATTTTGTTCGTCTTGATGCCAACTATTGAAATATATATATATGTGTATACTTGCATCTAAATCTACGGCTTATGCTGCCCCTGACTGACTATGACTGACTCTGACGCTGACTCTGACTCTGACTGGCTCTGACTGACTCTGAAATGGATATATTGCATAGCTGAAGACATTTTTGTCGACGGAGTAGGTAGGTCTTTAAGTCCTGAGAAAATGAGCAAAATCGGAGAGAAATTTTTTTTTTCAGAAAAATGAAATTCTATCACAGGTCAAGACCTGTACGCGATTTCGATTTTTCAGCGGAAATTTTATTTTCACGTAAATATGTCAAGTAATACATCATTTTGTTCGTCTTGATGCCAACTATTGAAATATATATATATGTGTATACTTGCATCTAAATCTACGGCTTATGCTGCCCCTGACTGACTATGACTGACTCTGACTCTGACTGACTCTGACTGGCTCTGACTGACTCTGAAATGGATATATTGCATAGCTGAAGACATTTTTGTCGACGGAGTAGGTAGGTCTTTAAGTCCTGAGAAAATGAGCAAAATCGGAGAGAAATATTTTTTTTCAGAAAAATGAAATTCTATCACAGGTCAAGACCTGTACGCGATTTCGATTTTTCAGCGGAAATTTTATTTTCACGTAAATATGTCAAGTAATACATCATTTTGTTCGTCTTGATGCCAACTATTGAAATATATATATATGTGTATACTTGCATCTAAATCTACGGCTTATGCTGCCCCTGACTGACTATGACTGACTCTGACTCTGACTGACTCTGACTGGCTCTGACTGGCTCTGAAATGGATATATTGCATAGCTGAAGACATTTTTGTCGACGGAGTAAGTAGGTCTTTAAGTCCTGAGAAAATGAGCAAAATCGGAGAGAAATATTTTTTTTCAGAAAAATGAAATTCTATCACAGGTCAAGACCTGTACGCGATTTCGATTTTTCAGCGGAAATTTTATTTTCACGTAAATATGTCAAGTAATACATCATTTTGTTCGTCTTGATGCCAACTATTGAAATATATATATATGTGTATACTTGCATCTAAATCTACGGCTTATGCTGCCCCTGACTGACTATGACTGACTCTATCTCTGACTGACTCTGACTGGCTCTGACTGACTCTGAAATGGATATATTGCATAGCTGAAGACATTTTTGTCGACGGAGTAGGTAGGTCTTTAAGTCCTGAGAAAATGAGCAAAATCGGAGAGAAATATTTTTTTTCAGAAAAATGAAATTCTATCACAGGTCAAGACCTGTACGCGATTTCGATTTTTCAGCGGAAATTTTATTTTCACGTAAATATGTCAAGTAATACATCATTTTGTTCGTCTTGATGCCAACTATTGAAATATATATATATGTGTATACTTGCATCTAAATCTACGGCTTATGCTGCCCCTGACTGACTATGACTGACTCTGACTCTGACTGACTCTGACTGGCTCTGACTGGCTCTGAAATGGATATATTGCATAGCTGAAGACATTTTTGTCGACGGAGTAAGTAGGTCTTTAAGTCCTGAGAAAATGAGCAAAATCGGAGAGAAATATTTTTTTTCAGAAAAATGAAATTCTATCACAGGTCAAGACCTGTACGCGATTTCGATTTTTCAGCGGAAATTTTATTTTCACGTAAATATGTCAAGTAATACATCATTTTGTTCGTCTTGATGCCAACTATTGAAATATATATATATGTGTATACTTGCATCTAAATCTACGGCTTATGCTGCCCCTGACTGACTATGACTGACTCTATCTCTGACTGACTCTGACTGGCTCTGACTGACTCTGAAATGGATATATTGCATAGCTGAAGACATTTTTGTCGACGGAGTAGGTAGGTCTTTAAGTCCTGAGAAAATGAGCAAAATCGGAGAGAAATATTTTTTTTCAGAAAAATGAAATTCTATCACAGGTCAAGACCTGTACGCGATTTCGATTTTTCAGCGGAAATTTAATTTTCACGTAAATATGTCA
Source organism: Mactromeris polynyma (assembly GCA_032209605.1). Classification (NCBI taxonomy): domain Eukaryota; kingdom Metazoa; phylum Mollusca; class Bivalvia; order Venerida; family Mactridae; genus Mactromeris; species Mactromeris polynyma. Next base: position 7,422 of record JASFXZ010000243.1, read on the forward strand.
AGTAATACATCATTTTGTTCGTCTTGATGCCAACTATTGAAATATATATATATGTGTATACTTGCATCTAAATCTACGGCTTATGCTGCCCCTGACTGACTATGACTGACTCTGACTCTGACTGACTCTGACTGGCTCTGACTGACTCTGAAATGGATATATTGCATAGCTGAAGACATTTTTGTCGACGGAGTAGGTAGGTATTTAAGTCCTGAGAAAATGAGCAAAATCGGAGAGAAATATTTTTTTTCAGAAAAATTAAATTCTATCACAGGTCAAGACCTGTACGCGATTTCGATTTTTCAGCGGAAATTTTATTTTCACGTAAATATGTCAAGTAATACATCATTTTGTTCGTCTTGATGCCAACTATTGAAATATATATATATGTGTATACTTGCATCTAAATCTACGGCTTATGCTGCCCCTGACTGACTATGACTGACTCTGACTCTGACTGACTCTGACTGGCTCTGACTGACTCTGAAATGGATATATTGCATAGCTGAAGACATTTTTGTCGACGGAGTAAGTAGGTCTTTAAGTCCTGAGAAAATGAGCAAAATCGGAGAGAAATATTTTTTTTCAGAAAAATGAAATTCTATCACAGGTCAAGACCTGTACGCGATTTCGATTTTTCAGCGGAAATTTTATTTTCACGTAAATATGTCAAGTAATACATCATTTTGTTCGTCTTGATGCCAACTATTGAAATATATATATATGTGTATACTTGCATCTAAATCTACGGCTCATGCTGCCCCTGACTGACTATGACTGACTCTGACTCTGACTGACTCTGACTGGCTCTGACTGACTCTGAAATGGATATATTGCATAGCTGAAGACATTTTTGTCGACGGAGTAGGTAGGTCTTTAAGTCCTGAGAAAATGAGCAAAATCGGAGAGATATATTTTTTTTCAGAAAAATGAAATTCTATCACAGGTCAAGACCTGTACGCGATTTCGATTTTTCAGCGGAAATTTTATTTTCACGTAAATATGTCAAGTAATACATCATTTTGTTCGTCTTGATGCCAACTATTGAAATATATATATATGTGTATACTTGCATCTAAATCTACGGCTTATGCTGCCCCTGACTGACTATGACTGACTCTGACTCTGACTGACTCTGATGGCTCTGACTGACTCTGAAATGGATATATTGCATAGCTGAAGACATTTTTGTCGACGGAGTAGGTAGGTCTTTAAGTCCTGAGAAAATGAGCAAAATCGGAGAGATATATTTTTTTTCAGAAAAATGAAATTCTATCACAGGTCAAGACCTGTACGCGATTTCGATTTTTCAGCGGAAATTTTATTTTCACGTAAATATGTCAAGTAATACATCATTTTGTTCGTCTTGATGCCAACTATTGAAATATATATATATGTGTATACTTGCATCTAAATCTACGGCTTATGCTGCCCCTGACTGACTATGACTGACTCTGACTCTGACTGACTCTGACTGGCTCTGACTGACTCTGAAATGGATATATTGCATAGCTGAAGACATTTTTGTCGACGGAGTAAGTAGGTCTTAATGTCCTGAGAAAATGAGCAAAATCGGAGAGAAATATTTTTTTTCAGAAAAATGAAATTCTATCACAGGTCAAGACCTGTACGCGATTTCGATTTTTCAGCGGAAATTTTATTTTCACGTAAATATGTCAAGTAATACATCATTTTGTTCGTCTTGATGCCAACTATTGAAATATATATATATGTGTATACTTGCATCTAAATCTACGGCTTATGCTGCCCCTGACTGACTATGACTGACTCTGACTCTGACTCTGACTGGCTCTGACTGACTCTGAAATGGATATATTGCATAGCTGAAGACATTTTTGTCGACGGAGTAGGTAGGTCTTTAAGTCCTGAGAAAATGAGCAAAATCGGAGAGAAATATTTTTTTTCAGAAAAATGAAATTCTATCACAGGTCAAGACCTGTACGCGATTTCGATTTTTCAGCGGAAATTTTATTTTCACGTAAATATGTCAAGTAATACATCATTTTGTTCGTCTTGATGCCAACTATTGAAATATATATATATGTGTATACTCGCATCTAAATCTACGGCTTATGCTGCCCCTGACTGACTATGACTGACTCTGACTCTGACTGACTCTGACTGGCTCTGACTGACTCTGAAATGGATATATTGCATAGCTGAAGACATTTTTGTCGACGGAGTAGGTAGGTCTTTAAGTCCTGAGAAAATGAGCAAAATCGGAGAGAAATATTTTTTTTCAGAAAAATGAAATTCTATCACAGGTCAAGACCTGTACGCGATTTCGATTTTTCAGCGGAAATTTTATTTTCACGTAAATATGTCAAGTAATACATCATTTTGTTCGTCTTGATGCCAACTATTGAAATATATATATATGTGTATACTTGCATCTAAATCTACGGCTTATGCTGCCCCTGACTGACTATGACTGACTCTGACTCTGACTGACTCTGACTGGCTCTGACTGACTCTGAAATGGATATATTGCATAGCTGAAGACATTTTTGTCGACGGAGTAAGTAGGTCTTTAAGTCCTGAGAAAATGAGCAAAATCGGAGAGAAATATTTTTTTTCAGAAAAATGAAATTCTATCACAGGTCAAGACCTGTACGCGATTTCGATTTTTCAGCGGAAATTTTATTTTCACGTAAATATGTCAAGTAATACATCATTTTGTTCGTCTTGATGCCAACTATTGAAATATATATATATGTGTATACTTGCATCTAAATCTACGGCTTATGCTGCCCCTGACTGACTATGACTGACTCTGACTCTGACTGACTCTGACTGGCTCTGACTGACTCTGAAATGGATATATTGCATAGCTGAAGACATTTTTGTCGACGGAGTAAGTAGGTCTTTATGTCCTGAGAAAATGAGCAAAATCGGAGAGAAATATTTTTTTTCAGAAAAATGAAATTCTATCACAGGTCAAGACCTGTACGCGATTTCGATTTTTCAGCGGAAATTTTATTTTCACGTAAATATGTCAAGTAATACATCATTTTGTTCGTCTTGATGCCAACTATTGAAATATATATATATGTGTATACTTGCATCTAAATCTACGGCTTATGCTGCCCCTGACTGACTATGACTGACTCTGACTCTGTCTCTGACTCTGACTGGCTCTGACTGACTCTGAAATGGATATATTGCATAGCTGAAGACATTTTTGTCGACGGAGTAGGTAGGTCTTTAAGTCCTGAGAAAATGAGCAAAATCGGAGAGAAATATTTTTTTTCAGAAAAATGAAATTCTATCACAGGTCAAGACCTGTACGCGATTTCGATTTTTCAGCGGAAATTTTATTTTCACGTAAATATGTCAAGTAATACATCATTTTGTTCGTCTTGATGCCAACTATTGAAATATATATATATGTGTATACTTGCATCTAAATCTACGGCTTATGCTGCCCCTGACTGACTATGACTGACTCTGACTCTGACTGACTCTGACTGGCTCTGACTGACTCTGAAATGGATATATTGCATAGCTGAAGACATTTTTGTCGACGGAGTAAGTAGGTCTTTAAGTCCTGAGAAAATGAGCAAAATCGGAGAGAAATATTTTTTTTCAGAAAAATGAAATTCTATCACAGGTCAAGACCTGTACGCGATTTCGATTTTTCAGCGGAAATTTTATTTTCACGTAAATATGTCAAGTAATACATCATTTTGTTCGTCTTGATGCCAACTATTGAAATATATATATATGTGTATACTTGCATCTAAATCTACGGCTTATGCTGCCCCTGACTGACTATGACTGACTCTGACTCTGACTGACTCTGACTGGCTCTGACTGACTCTGAAATGGATATATTGCATAGCTGAAGACATTTTTGTCGACGGAGTAGGTAGGTCTTTAAGTCCTGAGAAAATGAGCAAAATCGGAGAGAAATATTTTTTTTCAGAAAAATGAAATTCTATCACAGGTCAAGACCTGTACGCGATTTCGATTTTTCAGCGGAAATTTTATTTTCACGTAAATATGTCAAGTAATACATCATTTTGTTCGTCTTGATGCCAACTATTGAAATATATATATATGTGTATACTTGCATCTAAATCTACGGCTTATGCTGCCCCTGACTGACTATGACTGACTCTGACTCTGACTGACTCTGACTGGCTCTGACTGACTCTGAAATGGATATATTGGATAGCTGAAGACATTTTTGTCGACGGAGTAGGTAGGTCTTTAAGTCCTGAGAAAATGAGCAAAATCGGAGAGATATATTTTTTTTCAGAAAAATGAAATTCTATCACAGGTCAAGACCTGTACGCGATTTCGATTTTTCAGCGGAAATTTTATTTTCACGTAAATATGTCAAGTAATACATCATTTTGTTCGTCTTGATGCCAACTATTGAAATATATATATATGTGTATACTTGCATCTAAATCTACGGCTTATGCTGCCCCTGACTGACTATGACTGACTCTGACTCTGACTGACTCTGACTGGCTCTGACTGACTCTGAAATGGATATATTGCATAGCTGAAGACATTTTTGTCGACGGAGTAGGTAGGTCTTTAAGTCCTGAGAAAATGAGCAAAATCGGAGAGAAATATTTTTTTTCAGAAAAATGAAATTCTATCACAGGTCAAGACCTGTACGCGATTTCGATTTTTCAGCGGAAATTTTATTTTCACGTAAATATGTCAAGTAATACATCATTTTGTTCGTCTTGATGCCAACTATTGAAATATATATATATGTGTATACTTGCATCTAAATCTACGGCTTATGCTGCCCCTGACTGACTATGACTGACTCTGACTCTGACTGACTCTGACTGGCTCTGACTGACTCTGAAATGGATATATTGCATAGCTGAAGACATTTTTGTCGACGGAGTAGGTAGGTATTTAAGTCCTGAGAAAATGAGCAAAATCGGAGAGAAATATTTTTTTTCAGAAAAATTAAATTCTATCACAGGTCAAGACCTGTACGCGATTTCGATTTTTCAGCGGAAATTTTATTTTCACGTAAATATGTCAAGTAATACATCATTTTGTTCGTCTTGATGCCAACTATTGAAATATATATATATGTGTATACTTGCATCTAAATCTACGGCTTATGCTGCCCCTGACTGACTATGACTGACTCTGACTCTGACTGACTCTGACTGGCTCTGACTGACTCTGAAATGGATATATTGCATAGCTGAAGACATTTTTGTCGACGGAGTAAGTAGGTCTTTAAGTCCTGAGAAAATGAGCAAAATCGGAGAGAAATATTTTTTTTCAGAAAAATGAAATTCTATCACAGGTCAAGACCTGTACGCGATTTCGATTTTTCAGCGGAAATTTTATTTTCACGTAAATATGTCAAGTAATACATCATTTTGTTCGTCTTGATGCCAACTATTGAAATATATATATATGTGTATACTTGCATCTAAATCTACGGCTTATGCTGCCCCTGACTGACTATGACTGACTCTGACTCTGACTGACTCTGACTGGCTCTGACTGACTCTGAAATAGATATATTGCATAGCTGAAGACATTTTTGTCGACGGAGTAGGTAGGTCTTTAAGTCCTGAGAAAATGAGCAAAATCGGAGAGAAATATTTTTTTTCAGAAAAATGAAATTCTATCACAGGTCAAGACCTGTACGCGATTTCGATTTTTCAGCGGAAATTTTATTTTCACGTAAATATGTCAAGTAATACATCATTTTGTTCGTCTTGATGCCAACTATTGAAATATATATATATGTGTATACTTGCATCTAAATCTACGGCTTATGCTGCCCCTGACTGACTATGACTGACTCTGACTCTGACTGACTCTGACTGGCTCTGACTGACTCTGAAATGGATATATTGCATAGCTGAAGACATTTTTGTCGACGGAGTAGGTAGGTATTTAAGTCCTGTGAAAATGAGCAAAATCGGAGAGAAATATTTTTTTTCAGAAAAATTAAATTCTATCACAGGTCAAGACCTGTACGCGATTTCGATTTTTCAGCGGAAATTTTATTTTCACGTAAATATGTCAAGTAATACATCATTTTGTTCGTCTTGATGCCAACTATTGAAATATATATATATGTGTATACTTGCATCTAAATCTACGGCTTATGCTGCCCCTGACTGACTATGACTGACTCTGACTCTGACTGACTCTGACTGGCTCTGACTGACTCTGAAATGGATATATTGCATAGCTGAAGACATTTTTGTCGACGGAGTAAGTAGGTCTTTAAGTCCTGAGAAAATGAGCAAAATCGGAGAGAAATATTTTTTTTCAGAAAAATGAAATTCTATCACAGGTCAAGACCTGTACGCGATTTCGATTTTTCAGCGGAAATTTTATTTTCACGTAAATATGTCAAGTAATACATCATTTTGTTCGTCTTGATGCCAACTATTGAAATATATATATATGTGTATACTTGCATCTAAATCTACGGCTTATGCTGCCCCTGACTGACTATGACTGACTCTGACTCTGACTGACTCTGACTGGCTCTGACTGACTCTGAAATAGATATATTGCATAGCTGAAGACATTTTTGTCGACGGAGTAGGTAGGTCTTTAAGTCCTGAGAAAATGAGCAAAATCGGAGAGAAATATTTTTTTTCAGAAAAATGAAATTCTATCACAGGTCAAGACCTGTACGCGATTTCGATTTTTCAGCGGAAATTTTATTTTCACGTAAATATGTCAAGTAATACATCATTTTGTTCGTCTTGATGCCAACTATTGAAATATATATATATGTGTATACTTGCATCTAAATCTACGGCTTATGCTGCCCCTGACTGACTATGACTGACTCTGACTCCGACTGACTCTGACTGGCTCTGACTGACTCTGAAATGGATATATTGCATAGCTGAAGACATTTTTGTCGACGGAGTAGGTAGGTCTTTAAGTCCTGAGAAAATGAGCAAAATCGGAGAGAAATATTTTTTTTTCAGAAAAATGAAATTCTATCACAGGTCAAGACCTGTACGCGATTTCGATTTTTCAGCGGAAATTTTATTTTCACGTAAATATGTCAAGTAATACATCATTTTGTTCGTCTTGATGCCAACTATTGAAATATATATATATGTGTATACTTGCATCTAAATCTACGGCTTATGCTGCCCCTGACTGACTATGACTGACTCTGACTCTGACTGACTCTGACTGGCTCTGACTGACTCTGAAATGGATATATTGCATAGCTGAAGACATTTTTGTCGACGGAGTAGGTAGGTCTTTAAGTCCTGAGAAAATGAGCAAAATCGGAGAGAAATATTTTTTTTCAGAAAAATGAAATTCTATCACAGGTCAAGACCTGTACGCGATTTCGATTTTTCAGCGGAAATTTTATTTTCACGTAAATATGTCAAGTAATACATCATTTTGTTCGTCTTGATGCCAACTATTGAAATATATATATATGTGTATACTTGCATCTAAATCTACGGCTTATGCTGCCCCTGACTGACTATGACTGACTCTGACTCTGACTGACTCTGACTGGCTCTGACTGACTCTGAAATGGATATATTGCATAGCTGAAGACATTTTTGTCGACGGAGTAGGTAGGTCTTTAAGTCCTGAGAAAATGAGCAAAATCGGAGAGAAATATTTTTTTTCAGAAAAATGAAATTCTATCACAGGTCAAGACCTGTACGCGATTTCGATTTTTCAGCGGAAATTTTATTTTCACGTAAATATGTCAAGTAATACATCATTTTGTTCGTCTTGATGCCAACTATTGAAATATATATATATGTGTATACTTGCATCTAAATCTACGGCTTATGCTGCCCCTGACTGACTATGACTGACTCTGACTCTGACTGACTCTGACTGGCTCTGACTGACTCTGAAATGGATATATTGCATAGCTGAAGACATTTTTGTCGACGGAGTAGGTAGGTATTTAAGTCCTGAGAAAATGAGCAAAATCGGAGAGAAATATTTTTTTTCAGAAAAATTAAATTCTATCACAGGTCAAGACCTGTACGCGATTTCGATTTTTCAGCGGAAATTTTATTTTCACGTAAATATGTCAAGTAATACATCATTTTGTTCGTCTTGATGCCAACTATTGAAATATATATATATGTGTATACTTGCATCTAAATCTACGGCTTATGCTGCCCCTGACTGACTATGACTGACTCTGACTCTGACTGACTCTGACTGGCTCTGACTGACTCTGAAATGGATATATTGCATAGCTGAAGACATTTTTGTCGACGGAGTAAGTAGGTCTTTAAGTCCTGAGAAAATGAGCAAAATCGGAGAGAAATATTTTTTTTCAGAAAAATGAAATTCTATCACAGGTCAAGACCTGTACGCGATTTCGATTTTTCAGCGGAAATTTTATTTTCACGTAAATATGTCAAGTAATACATCATTTTGTTCGTCTTGATGCCAACTATTGAAATATATATATATGTGTATACTTGCATCTAAATCTACGGCTTTTGCTGCCGCTGACTGACTATGACTGACTCTGACTCTGACTGACTCTGACTGGCTCTGACTGACTCTGAAATGGATATATTGCATAGCTGAAGACATTTTTGTCGACGAGTAAGTAGGTCTTTAAGTCCTGAGAAAATGAGCAGAATCGGAGAGAAATATTTTTTTTCAGAAAAATGAAATTCTATCACAGGTCAAGACCTGTACGCGATTTCGATTTTTCAGCGGAAATTTTATTTTCACGTAAATATGTCAAGTAATACATCATTTTGTTCGTCTTGATGCCAACTATTGAAATATATATATATGTGTATACTTGCATCTAAATCTACGGCTTATGCTGCCCCTGACTGACTATGACTGACTCTGACTCTGACTGACTCTGACTGGCTCTGACTGACTCTGAAATGGATATATTGCATAGCTGAAGACATTTTTGTCGACGGAGTAGGTAGGTCTTTAAGTCCTGAGAAAATGAGCAAAATCGGAGAGAAATATTTTTTTTCAGAAAATGAAATTCTATCACAGGTCAAGACCTGTACGCGATTTCGATTTTTCAGCGGAAATTTTATTTTCACGTAAATATGTCAAGTAATACATCATTTTGTTCGTCTTGATGCCAACTATTGAAATATATATATATGTGTATACTTGCATCTAAATCTACGGCTTATGCTGCCCCTGACTGACTATGACTGACTCTGACTCTGACTGACTCTGACTGGCTCTGACTGACTCTGAAATGGATATATTGCATAGCTGAAGACATTTTTGTCGACGGAGTAGGTAGGTCTTTAAGTCCTGAGAAAATGAGCAAAATCGGAGAGAAATATTTTTTTCAGAAAAATTAAATTCTATCACAGGTCAAGACCTGTACGCGATTTCGATTTTTCAGCGGAAATTTTATTTTCACGTAAATATGTCAAGTAATACATCATTTTGTTCGTCTTGATGCCAACTATTGAAATATATATATATGTGTATACTTGCATCTAAATCTACGGCTTATGCTGCCCCTGACTGACTATGACTGACTCTGACTCTGACTGACTCTGACTGGCTCTGACTGACTCTGAAATGGATATATTGCATAGCTGAAGACATTTTTGTCGACGGAGTAGGTAGGTCTTTAAGTCCTGAGAAAATGAGCAAAATCGGAGAGAAATATTTTTTTTCAGAAAAATGAAATTCTATCACAGGTCAAGACCTGTACGCGATTTCGATTTTTCAGCGGAAATTTTATTTTCACGTAAATATGTCAAGTAATACATCATTTTGTTCGTCTTGATGCCAACTATTGAAATATATATATATGTGTATACTTGCATCTAAATCTACGGCTTATGCTGCCCTGACTGACTATGACTGACTCTGACTCTGACTGACTCTGACTGGCTCTGACTGACTCTGAAATGGATATATTGCATAGCTGAAGACATTTTTGTCGACGGAGTAAGTAGGTCTTTAGGTCTTAAGTCCTGAGAGAATGAGCAAAATCGGAGAGAAATATTTTTTTTCAGAAAAATGAAATTCTATCACAGGTCAAGACCTGTACGCGATTCGATTTTTCAGCGAAATTTTATTTTCACGTAAATATGTCAAGTAATACATCATTTTGTTCGTCTTGATGCCAACTATTGAAATACTATATATATGTGTATACTTGCATCTAAATCTACGGCTTATGCTGGCCCCTGACTGACTATGACTGACTCTGATCTGACTCTGACTGGCTCTGACTGAATGGATATATAGCATAGCTGAAGACATTTTTGTCGACGGAGTAGGTAGGTCTTTAAGTCCTGAGAAAATGAGCAAAAATCGGAGAGAAATATTTTTTTTCAGAAAATGAAATTCTATCACAGGTCAAGACCTGTACGCGATTTCGATTTTTCAGCGGAAATTTTATTTTCACGTAAATATGTCAAGTAATACATCATTTTGTTCGTCTTGATGCCAACTATTGAAATATATATATATGTGTATACTTGCATCTAATCTACGGCTCATGCTGCCCCTGACTGACTATGACTGACTCTGATCTGACTGGCTCTGACTGACTCTGAAATGGATATATTGGATAGCTGAAGACATTTTTGTCGACGGAGTACGGTAGGTCTTTAAGTCCTGAGAAAATGAGCAAAATCGGAGTGATATATTTTTTTTCAGAAAAATGAAATTCTATCACAGGTCAAGACCTGTACGCGATTCGATTTTTCAGCGGAAATTTTATTTTCACGTAAATATGTCAAGTAATACATCATTTGTTCGTCTTGATGCCAACTATTGAAATATATATATATGTGTATACTTGCATCTAAATCTACGGCTTATGCTGCCCCTGACTGGACTATGACTGACTCTGACTCTGACTGACTCTGACTGGCTCTGACTGACTCTGAAATGGATATATTGCATAGCTGAAGACATTTTTGTCGACGGAGTAGGTAGGTCTTTAAGTCCTGAGAAAATGAGCAAAATCGGAGAGAAATATTTTTTTTCCAGAAAAATGAAATTCTATCACAGGTCAAGACCTGTACGCGATTTCGATTTTTCAGCGGAAATTTTTATTTTCACGTAAATATGTCAAGTAATACACCATTTTGTTCGTCTTGATGCCAACTATTGAAATATATATATATGTGTATACTTGCATCTAAATCTACGGCTTATGCTGCCCCTGACTGACTATGACTGACTCTGACTCTGACTGACTCTGGACTGGGCTCTGACTGACTCTGAAATGGATATATTGCATAGCTGAAGACATTTTTGTCGACGGAGTAAGTAGGTCTTTAAGTCTGAGAAAATGAGCAAAATCGGAGAGAAATATTTTTTTTCAGAAAAATGAAATTCTATCACAGGTCAAGACCTGTACGCGATTTCGATTTTTCAGCGGAAATTTTATTTTCACGTAAATATGTCAAGTAATACATCATTTTGTTCGTCTTGATGGCCAACTATTGAAATATATATATATGTGTATACTTGCAGTCTAAATCTACGGCTTATGCTGCCCCTGACTGACTATGACTGACTCTGACTCTGACTGACTCTGACTGGCTCTGACTGACTCTGAAATGGATATATTGCATAGCTGAAGACATTTTTGTCGACGGAGTAGGTAGGGTCTTTAAGTCCTGAGAAAATGAGCAAAATCGGAGAGAAATATTTTTTTTCAGAAAAATGAAATTCTATCACAGGTCAAGACCTGTACGCGATTTCGATTTTTCAGCGGAAATTTTATTTTCACGTAAATATGTCAAGTAATACATCATTTTGTTCGTCTTGATGCCAACTATTGAAATATATATATATGTGTATACTTGCATCTAAATCTACGGCTTGTGCTGCCCCTGACTGACTATGACTGATCTACTATGACTCTGACTGACTCTGACTGGCTCTGACTGACTCTGAAATGGATATATTGCATAGCTGAAGACATTTTTGTCGACGGAGAAGACACTAAGGGTCTTTAAGTCCTGAGAAAATGAGCAAAATCGGAGAGAAATATTTTTTTTCATGAAAAATGAAATTCTATCACAGGTCAAGACCTGTACGCGATTTCGATTTTTCAGCGGAAATTTTATTTTCACGTAAATATGTCAAGTAATACATCATTTTGTTCGTCTTGATGCCAACTATTGAAATATATATATATGTGTATACTTGCATCTAAATCTACGGCTTATGCTGCCCCTGACTGACTATGACTGACTCTGACTCTGACTGACTCTGACTGGCTCTGACTGACTCTGAAATGGATATATTGCATAGCTGAAGACATTTTTTGTCGACGGAGTAAGTAGGCTCTTTAAGTCCTGAGAAAATGAGCAAAATCGGAGAGAATATTTTTTTTCAGAAAAATGAAATTCTATCACAGGTCAAGACCTGTACGCGATTTCGATTTTTCAGCGGAAATTTTATTTTCACGTAAATATGTCAAGTAATACATCATTTTGTTCGTCTTGATGCCAACTATTGAAATATATATATATGTGTATACTTGCATCTAAATCTACGGCTTATGCTGCCCCTGACTGACTGACTGACTGACTGACTGACTGACTGACTGACTGACTGACTGACTGACTGACTGACTGACTCTGACTGACTGACTGACTGACTGACTGACTGACTGACTGACTGACTGACTGACTGACTGACTGACTGACTGACTGACTGACTGACTGACTGACTGACTGACTGACTGACTGACTGACTGGACTGACTGACTGACTGACTGATGACTGACTGACTGACTGACTGACTGACTGACTGACTGACTGACTGACTGACTGACTGACTGACTGACTGACTGACTGACTGACTGACTGACTGACTGACTGACTGACTGACTGACTGACTGACTGACTGCTGACTGACTGACTGACTGACTGACTGACTGACTGACTGACTGACTGACTGACTGACTGGACTGACTGACTGACTGACTGACTGACTGACTGACTGACTGACTGATGACTGACTGACTGACTGACTGACTTGACTGACTGACTGACTGACTGACTCTGACTGACTGACTGACTGACATGACTGACTCGACTGACTGACTGACTGACTGACTGACTGACTGACTGACTGACTGACTGACTGACTGACTGACTGACTGACTGACTGACTGACTGACTGACTGACTGACCTGACTGACTGACTGACTGACTGACTGACTGACTGACTGACTGACTGACTGACTGACTTGACTGACTGACTGACTGACTTGACTGACTGACAGACTGACTGACTGACTGACTGACTGACTGACTGACTGACTGACTGACTGACTGACTGACTGACTGACTGACTGACTGACTGACTGACTGACTGACTGACTGACTGACTGACTGACTCTGCTTTCACTATTAATTATTTCCTCATATATTTTTTATGGTAACTAATGAAGGAAATATTGTGCAAATTTAGGAATGTGACTGAGGTGTGTGACCTAGTTCATGAAACTAGTCCAAGCACTGAAGTTATACTGTGTGAGATACCACAACGGGGACCCAGCCTGAGGAAGAACGTACCAATAACAACACTGCAGGCAATGCGGAAGTGGATTGTGTGTGCTAACATCACATTGAAGGAAATAAGTGCATGTACACCTTATGTTCGATTCCTCGCATGTGGTAGATTTCTGGTAAACAATCTTTTTATGAATTATGTCTTGACATTGAGTAGGAAAAATGAGTTCTTTTCTGTTAAGTAAATAGTATATATTGAAGATTAAATTACACCAGCTTTGATAACTCGGCTCAGTAGAGCTTCTGAGTGTGGGAGATTAGATGTTTGCTCCATAGTCCATAGCAAAGTCATACAAAAAACATAATCTTAGTACACATGTTTTCCATTGCTCAGCATGAAGATGGAAACATGACTTCTTTTCTAGCATACTGTTGTGGTGATATTATGTTCCATCACAAATGAGGTGTCGAGAGTGATATGAAATTGAAATATCTCACATTCAATGTCTTAAAATAAATTGTGAAAATAGTCTTTAAAAATCTGGTATACTTAGTGGCTCTATTAAAGAGGACTGGTATATTGTTTTGCACGTCTGTCGGTAGACCAAAACCATTTTAATTATTCAAAGAAAACTTATACTAAGTACTCACAGTTGAACATATTACATGTTATGATTTGTTATAAAAGCCATATTGTTAAATAATTTTTTGATATCATTAGGTTTGCTCAACATTTGGGGCTCTGATGAGCCTTCACTTGAGTGTGGAAGGGGCAGAGTTGTGCCACAGGGCCATTGTAACCAACATTAGTGTAGAGGAGGAGCCCTTCTTTCTGTTAGCTTCCCCATCCTTCATTGTTGAAGAATGGCCTGTTCTTGGAGACGTCCACACTGACAAGGACTTGGAGTCTAGAGCTGAGAACTACATTTACCACACTCCATATGCTGATATTGCCTCGAGCTGAGGTAATTCCATATATATGTCTGTATTTTGGGATATATCAATTCATTCATGGAAAAAGAAATTTTTAAAGGGTAGTTTAATACTGATAATAGTACAGTCCATGAAAACATTGTCAGGAAAACCCACAACCGTATATAACTGAAATACTTGCTGAAAAACGTCAGGAAACCTAATAGAACAAGTATATTGTATGATGATTGACATGTTCTTACTCTTTTTCTTTGTTTTAGTTTGTTTCAGGAGATATGGAAACTATGGAGCAAGTTGAAAAATGTAGGAAACCCAGAAATAAGAAGGTAATCATTTATACATTAACTTTGTTTATTGACAGGATTGTATATAAGAGTTTTCTGCATTTTAAGATAAGAAAAATCTTATTTATTTGTAATACAGTCAGGACTCGATATAACAACACTGTTTGTCTACTGAGAAAAATAGTGATAAATCGAAAATGTTGGTATACTGAATTTCAGTAGAAAAATGTAGAATATTGAATGGGAGTATATATTGACATTTCGTGAGCTGAGGGTTCAATGTACATATTTCCAAGGTATAGTACAAACTAAAATCATCCTACTGAAAATTTCATTTACATTGCAATTTTGGTTTCCGACTTTTTTGTCGGTATACAAATATTCTGTTAAAACCAATCCAAGTTATGTTGTAAAAGATTGATCCCCATCAAATTGATATTGTTA
>JASFXZ010000244.1:0-22026 GCA_032209605.1 Mactromeris polynyma
AGCAGAATATGAATGTGCAACCGACTATATGTCAAATGGTCATGAAGTAAAAAAGAAAGTAATATTTAAAAGTGACTTTTCATTTGAACTGAATATTGGTGATAAGGCAGTAAACCTAAAATTCATTGGCGTAAATCCTTACTACCATCTCAGCGAAGAAGGAATTTCCGTGGTGTGTACAATTATCACCAAAATTAGACTTTGCAAAGGTGTAGATATATCAAAGGACACAGTTTGCTCTCGACTCCACACAATTGAGCACTGGAAAAACAAATCTAATGACACTTCTTCAAGACAACTAAGATCCATAATGTGCAGTAGAGCTGTGAAGTTCACCTGTAGATCCAACACATGTGCTACATGCCAACAAATGACATTACAAAAAAAGTTGCACCCTGACAAAGAAAATTCAAAACCAAATCCTACTGATACAAAGCCAACTAAAGAATACTTCAAGAAATTAATACCAAACGCATCTGCAGAAATGTTAGAGCTGTTTATGAGTCAGATCAATAATGCGAACAAAACTCCAAGTATGAGGCGATGGAGCAAAGAAATGATAACAACATGTCTCCAAATTTATACACGTTCTCCACATGTATACAAAATGATGAGGGACAGTGAACTTCTGATTCTACCATCTCCATATTTGCTTGTTTCGTATAAAAGTAAAGTCAAGCATGACATTGGATTTTCTGATCAGATATTCAGGTAAGTTGACAATACATAATTATCTGCAACTCTATTAACTGTTTACATGCTAAGATATTCAAATGGACTAGCTCAACTTTGAATATTGACAAATCCATTGTAAAAAGTAAGAGAAATCTGGGTAAAAATGAAAACTTTAGCAGCTAACACATTTGCTGGTGGAAAAGCCTGGTAATATCAGCCGCTAGCACACAAAGGGATGAGCATCTAACCTGCCTGAAGGAGTCAATTACCTTACTCCGAAGTAGTAATTTCTCTCAATTGAACAGTGACATGATTTAACCAGTCTTGCTTGGCCGGAATGCTTAATGTATGTTCTACTTATACTGTTACTAGTTTCCTACATGAATTAGTTTCCTGCATGAAATTTTGATTGATATAGTGAACAGCAAATGTATGAATCGACAAAAAAGTACACATATAAAGGCTGATATAGATTAGTACAGGTAAAAGTTGCATATAACTACCACTTTATCTCGAAATGGCTTAACAAGTATGCAAATTATATTTTCAGATGGATGCATGCAGAAGCATGTAGATTGAAGCTGCCAGAAGAAGGTTGGATAGGTGGGATCATAATGGACGAAATGGCCATTCAGCAGGATTTGCAGATATGCAAAAATGGTGATGTTGTGAGGTTGGTGGGTGTTGAAGATGTTGGGAAGGAGGGCAACACATGCTCCACACTGAGAAAAGGGAAGCTGGAACAAACACTTGGAACACACATTCTTCAATTTATGTTTGTAGGACTCAGTGGTTTCCGGTTCCCTTTTGCGCATTTTACAACAACCAACGTCCAAGCATATGAATTGCAAGTGTTATTTTGGGAAGCAATTGAATATCTGACACTTTATGGGTTCAATGTAGTTTATGTGAGTATGGACGGTGCACAAAGTAACAGAACATTTATGAACACTAATTTAGGAAAAGACACAAAAACAATGATATGTAAAAACCCATCCCCATTTAATGATCCTGTTGTATTTATCATGGATCCATCTCATATGATTAAAAAAATACGTAATAATATTATAAAAAGTGGTTTCTCTAAAGGTTGCACGAGAAATTTAACTCTGTCAAATGGTGATAGTATCTTGTGGCAAATGTGGATTGAGTCATATAAGTGGGATCAATGTAATGCACTTAAAATTCACAGGAAATTGACTAATGAACATATTTTCCCAACATCTCAGGGTAAAATGAGAAACCATCTTGCTTCAGATGCTCTTAATAGAGAAATGTTAAATTTATTTGAACAATATCAGTCTACATTGTCCAATGGTGATGTTCTAAACGGACCTATTGAATTGCTGAAACAAACTTCCAGCATTATTGATATATTCAGTGACAACCGCCCAATACTATCTTCAGAGGACTACAGATTATCCGATATATTTAATGCTTATCAGTGGTTTGTCAACTGGGAAGAATATTTTTCAATGGATATAAACAAATCAAAGAAACTCATGTCTGCCCAGTGTATGGAAGACATAAAATCGTGCCTCCTTGGATTCTATGAACTGTGTAGGCACCTGTTAACAAAGAAAAGTATCCATATCATTCCATCCATGATCAATTCTGACATCATTGAAAACCATTTTTGTCAACAAAGGTCAACTTTTAATGGAGCTAACAGTAACCCCACAGTTCTGCAATATCAGAAGAATTTAAACTCAATAATCATCAGTCAGAATCTAGTTTCACAGAAGGCCAATGCTGGAAAATCTTCAATTAAATCTCCTTCTCTGACATTTACAACTGCAACTAAAAAAGCTAAAAAGCGTTCCAATGTCCATTCTGTATCGGATGAAAAATTTAATAAGATAAAAGTGATAAGATTGTGAGCCTTTAGTTTCAAAATCAAACACCTGTGCCCCTATTATAGCATCTATACATCGAGGTTGTTAATGTGTGAAAGTTTGAAGAAATTCCACCCAACAGTTTGTGAGGAGTTCAACACACAAGAATTTTCATAATGGGGTATATAGTAAACGTGACAAAGGGCCATAATTCTGGTAAAAAATGATGCAGCGAAAATTCCATCCTTTACGGTCATCTATACATCGAGGTTGTTAATGTGTGAAAGTTTGAAGAAATTCCACCCAACAGTTTGTGAGGAGTTCATCACACAATAATTTTCATAGTGGGGTATATAGTAAACGTAACAAAGGGCCATAATTCTGGTAAACATTGACGCAGACAAAATTCCATGCTTTACGGTCATCTATACATCGAGGTTGTTAATGTGTGAAAGTTTGAAGAAATTCCACCCAACAGTTTGTGAGGAGTTCATCACACAAGAATTTTCATAATGGGGTATATAGTAAACGTAACAAAGGGCCATAATTCTGGTAAACATTGACGCAGCCAAAATTCCATCCCTTACGGTCATCTATACATCGAGGTTGTTAATGTGTGAACGTTTGAAGAAATTCCACCCAACAGTTTGTGAGGAGTTCAACACACAGGATTGGCGTTACCTACGGACGGACAGCACCAACACTATATGGAATATAACTGGTGCTTTAATTTTGAAATCTCACATAAACTACATTGAACTTTATGACTTCATTGACGCAGCCAAAATTCCATGCTTTACGGTCATCTATACATCGAGGTTGTTAATGTGTGAAAGTTTGAAGAAATTCCACCCAACAATTTGTGAGGAGTTCATCACACATGAATTTTCATAATGGGGTATATAGTAAACGTAACAAAGGGCCATAATTCTGGTAAACATTGACGCAGCCAAAATTCCATCTTTTACGGTCATCTATACATCGAGGTTGTTAATGTGTGAAAGTGTGAAGAAATTCCACCCAACAGTTTGTGAGGAGTTCATCACACAAGAATTTTCATAATGGGGTATATAGTAAACGTAACAAAGGGCCATAATTCTGGTAAACATTGACGCAGCCAAAATTCCATCCTTTACGGTCATCTATACATCGAGGTTGTTAATGTGTGAACGTTTGAAGAAATTCCACCCAACAGTTTGTGAGGAGTTCAACACACAGGATTGGCGTTACGTACGGACGGACAGCACCAACACTATATGGAATATAACTGGTGCTTTAATTTTGAAAGCTCACATAAACTACATTGAACTTTATGACTTCAAGTAATAACAACAAAAGTACCTGTTACTTATTCTGCAGCAGGACAGATTGTCACAAACAGCAATGGGATTTTCTGCTTGAAATACTGCTATATCTTCTGGTTGTGGAAAACAAACTTTTGGACTGAAGTTGAGAATTTGTAAACCCTCTGCGCTGCGCACTCTTCCAATAGCCACTCCGAGTTGCCCTGGTTGAAATATTTCTCTGCAGTCGACCTGAACACTGTGAATATATGATATTGAGAAGAGTAAGTCATTATCTTATTTTTATACAACCAGATTTGTAATTATGAACAACTTGCAAAGAAGTAAGAAATGCATTCAAAACTTCTGTAGTGGTCACCTCCATTAAGCAGTCAACCTGTATTAAGCAGCCACTTATCTTGCTCCCAAATGAAATTTTTACTATTTAATGTAACTCTGTTAAGCAGCCACCTGCAGTTAGAAGCCACTTTTCTTGTCTCTCTCAGCTTGTTATACAATTGATATAAAATCTACATGTATTTATTTCTAACTTATTAAGTAATACATTGTATCATCTTTTACCAAAAGAATGTTTTGCTAATGCACCGAACATTTGTCATCTTTAAGATGTTAAAGAAAAAGAAAGATAATCAAATACTAGTAACTTTTTAACTTTATTTGTACCTAGTAAAGTATGAATTTGAAATTTTCATTTGAATAATGCATTATATTTCGAGAAAAGTAGGCTGAAAATACCTGTCTAGGGTCATTCCCTGTGATTTATGTATTGTCAGCGCATATGATAAGATCAGAGGAATCTGTTCTCTGTTGGCGACCGTCAGATTCTTTTGTTGACTGAAAACTAAGAAAGAATGACAAAAAGTTAATATCATATGTTAAAATGTTTTGCTATATATAATATTAGGTAAAATATACAAATATAGAGGGAGTCAAACAGTGTAAATCCTGATCGGACAGCATGGCTGTAATGATAATAATAACAATAATAAAGACTTTATTTTAAGAGGCAGCTGTGTCTGCTGGTTTTGATCTACATTGGTAGTAGGTGGATAAAAATACATGTTTGAGTGGTAATGACATAAAAAAGTAAGGATTTATTACCTGAGAAAGCAACCTTTGTTATCTTCAAAGTCTGATTAAGCTTTTGAAAATGTACTACTGGACCATCTGGTTCACATGAAACAATCCGTCCTTGTTGTCCATTTACTAGTGTTGAAGACAGATTCCGGATTAAGATGACTGGGCAGTTTGGTTTAATCCAAAGAATTTCTTGAGCCTTAATATTCGAAAGCTTTCTGCGGTCCCCAGTGTCTGTAGATCTATATTCGTAGATGTCTCCCGGTTGACTCATTAGTAACTTTCTGTTGTATCTATTTACAAGTTCATTTTTAGAAAACAATTTCACACTTTCTTTATCTGGAATTGGTCTTTGAAAAGACTTGATGTATGAACACAATTCTTCAGTAATGTTAACACCCGTTGAAACACTTCGGATCATACTGACAAACTGCTTCTCTTTCTGTCTTACGACTGTGTTTAATGTCAATTTATGCATGTTTTTAAAATGTTCACTTTTGAAGCAAAACTGCCCATCATCATTATAAGCTTTATTTGGTGTTGGGGGGAGTTGATTAAAGTCACCAGCTAGAATAATTTGCATACCGCCCCATGGTTTCTTTTCATCTTTTAGTGAGCATATGCTGTGCAGCTGGTCGAACAATTTCTTACTCAGCATAGAAATTTCGTCTACTATAAGAGTGTCCGTTTGTAACAGCCTGGACATTGTTAATTCATTACTTGAGACCAATCGAATTACTTCTGATGCAATATAACGCCCATCACGCAACCCTGACCATTTATGTACAGTGGTAGCATTCATTTGGGGCTCAAAATTCATGCATGCAATCCCAGTTGTGCAGGTAATGGCTACCTTGTTTCCGTTACTGACGAGGCTCTTGTAAATTTGTTTTAATAGATGCGTTTTGCCTGTGCCAGCATACCCATTAATAAAAAGATGATGGCCCTTTAATGCTAGTGTCAATACATAGTTCTGATCTTCGTTTAAACTTAAAGAAGTCATATCAGCAGTTAGGTGGCAAACAACAGTCTCTAAAATGGAATTACACCCAAATCTGAAATAAACAAATAATTCACACCATAAACAACAATGTAAAGTTTCAAAAATACAAACATAAACAGAGAGTAAATATACTGCACACCATGTACTTTCATAAACCTGATGCAATTAATCTTAAATTCGTGATGACTTTTTTAAACAAATAATTTACCTAATTAGAGTTGAAATGATGCACTTTTCATCAAAATGCACTTCCTGGCCACAATGAGACAGAAGTTTGGAAATAAATGTATCATAGAACAAAGCAAGGAATATTTAAATCCCCCCCCCCCCCCGCCCGACACAGAATATTCCCAGAATATAGCCATTTTCAGGCTCTGTAAGTTTCTAAGACCTTTATTCAGACACATTTTGGTCATAAATAAACTTTCACTTCCAAGTTGTGTTAAATAACACACATAAAACATCTTTCAGTGCTGACATTTGGTCATGGGGTGAAATTATCTAAAAAAAATATTTCCAATTAGCAAAATTACCTTTCCTGTTTGAGATCAATTTGTCACCAGAAATGTTCAAACAATAACTGTTAATTAGCCGCACTGGCTCACTGAAACATCATATAGTTCATGAACTATCATGAAGAAAC
Source organism: Mactromeris polynyma (assembly GCA_032209605.1). Taxonomy (NCBI): domain Eukaryota; kingdom Metazoa; phylum Mollusca; class Bivalvia; order Venerida; family Mactridae; genus Mactromeris; species Mactromeris polynyma. The sequence continues at coordinate 6,538 of JASFXZ010000244.1, forward strand.
ATACTTAAGTCTTTAATAACATGCGAAAATGTTTATTATTATTTGTAAAAACGCGTGTATTTGTTTATTTACCTTTTACTGGTTTCTGTGCGCTAACAGTGTAACTGCAATTTTGTCCCACTCTCCGGGAACCAAATTCATCCAATCAGATCGCGCGTTACAACTGTTTTTTCTCGAGGTGTTCCGAATGTGCGATGAGAAATATGGCGTCCGCCGAGTCGAAATGACCGTGAAATGAACAATTTCGATAGAATTGAAGACTTCGTTGAATGTCAGTAAGGTATGCCGTTCGATTGACGTTCCTTTTTAATTATTTGATTGAATAATGTAGAGATTTACCGCAGTAAAGGGCCAGATTTGCAAGAACGACGATATCGAGTGTTCCACAATGTTTGGGAAAGGAACGTAGAGCAGGCTTTATACCTTCTATAAACAATAGTATTAGTGGTGGTAGATTTTTTTTTAAGATACCGCCACCTGTGAGTTTATGCACAACATTCATTTGGTTTCTTCAAAGAAAATCTTCTTCATAGACTTTGTTTCATTTTTTTGCAATTACCTTGTTTGAGATCTTTCTCTTGGACCAATCTGGGGCATTATTCACAAACACATTAAGTATGAAACTCGGACTCAGACTAAAAAAATAGACTTTAATAAAGACAGGATAAATACATGTATGCTGAATGATTAGCTTACTTACCTTAACTGATAAACTGATGTAACCATAAACAATGTCGGTCGAGACATCTTCAGTATGATTATCCAAGTTCAGTCGTGTATCAAAATCGCTGTTACAATAGCACGTATTGTCGCTGTGTCGGTAATACAGTGAAATGCTCGCGCTTTTGAAACAAAACAATGCACACGAAGTTACGGCATTCGCTGTCTTCTCCTCCGAAACAAGTGATTCATTTATTGATATGGAATTCGGAATAGGAACCAGTTTATAATACGCACTATTGTACTCGATGACCCATTCTACTCCTGCAATACTCTGGAAACAACTTAAACATGTGGTAAATAATAAACCGCGGCGATAAAAAACCCACATTTTATTCCAAGTCATAATTGTAGTAATTGTCAATATTTCTATGAAACGACTACCATTGAAGTAACAAGTTGCTCACGGAATACGTCTTTAAGCGCATCAAAGAAGTAAACTTTCAGTGCGAACATATTTTCCCCTCAAACAATCTCCATTGCTTTTAAAAGTTAATGATTGCTTTACGATTTAAGATAATTTACACTTAATTCACGATTGACTTGGGTCAATATTATCTTTGAAAATATTCTGGTCCAGAACCAGGAGATCTAGTGTTTTGGTATTTGGTAGTTAACATTATCTAGTGGTCCCCTACCAAGAGTGTTCAAATAATGCCCATAGGGTCAAAACTGGCTCCACTCCGGGGGTCACAGGTTTCTATAGACTAACATGGGATAATCTTTGAAAACTTCTCATCCGAAACTACGTGGCCCAGGGCTTTGATATTTTTTACCAAGAGTGCTCAAATTATGCATCTGTAGTCAAAATTAACCCCGCCCAGGGGGTCACATGTTTTCTATAGACTTACATGGGAAAATCTTTAAAAATATTCTTCTCTTAAACTGCACGGCCTATGGTTTTGATTATTGGTTTGTAAGCATTGTTAATTGGTCTCCTGTTAAGATTTCCCCCAAATTTTGCTATTGAGTTATATAGGGAATAATTTCGAAAACTGTTAATCAAAGGTCCAGGTGCACATTGTAGACAGTAGAGCGTCACGCCCTCTTGGGCATCTTGTTGTCATTATTAAATTCATAATTATCAATGCAAAATATTTTTAAACTAAGTTAGTAGAGTACTTTGTAATTAACAAAAGTAATAAATACATGTACATAATTTATAATTGCTTAAGTGTAACTATGTTACATTACTAGTATTAAGTACCCCCTAAGTGTTTAAGTCGTATGCTGACGTCAAAGTCACACATCAAAGTCATTGAATTGATCAAATGGCCTACTTTTGTCATTATCAATATAACTTTTTTGTAATAGTTTATAAAGATGCACCATTATTGGTTATGTTGACAGTCATTCATACCTTTACCAATTGTCTCATGGAGAATGGGCTCATCAACCAATCCATCCAACATTTTCGAGTTTGTGCTTTTAGTGCCAAACAACATGGGGACGACACGCTCATTATTAAGCCTCCCTCAAACAGTTTCTCACCGTATTAGGTTATATCTAATTTGATTTCGTGTCCCAACTGTATTTTCATCTATAATAAAATCATCGGCCAAAGCGTTTGAGTTATTGAACGTACGTTTTTTGCATTTATTGCCTAGGTCAACATGGCGTCTGACCCTTTGAAATCAGATAGGTGGTCATATACTGCCCACGACCAATGTGAATTCACGATTTCAATATTTCCTAGGAGAGAAATAAAGAAGTATGCATGTCACCACCAGTCCTCTTTCATAGGTTATATTGTTCAATGTTGGTAAAAAACTGGTTCAAAATATATCAGTTAATGATAAATATATATTTGTTATCCTGCTACTTAATAAACAGTGAGCACTATCAGTAAGTAAATCTGTGTTTTAAAAAAGCACTTACAGAAACTACATTAGTCATTAACATGAAATATATTTTAAAAACATCTGGGACCAATATAATAAAATGTATTATGCAGGGATGGTCAATGGATGCGATAAATCAATAATTGCTACAAAATGTTGTTGTTCATCGTTTAGGCTAGAGAGATCGATATTTAACCTTTGCTTAAAGATTTAAATTGGCGGGGTATTACGTAAAGATCGATATGTATTTACTTAAATACCCATAATCTAAAGACTATTTTAATTATTTGATTGAATAATGTAGAGATTTACCGCAGTAAAGGGCCAGATTTGCAAGAACGACGATATCGAGTGTTCCACAATGTTTGGGAAAGGAACGTAGAGCAGGCTTTATACCTTCTATAAACAATAGTATTAGTGGTGGTAGCAATAGTATTAGTGGTGGTAGATTTTTTTTTAAGATACCGCCACCTGTGCATAAACTAGACTGGATGATTAAATGTTGTTCAATTTGGGAACTATAGTTAATACATTTTTTTGTACAGATGTTCATAAAAACTGTCAAGCATATGAACAAATGAAATACAGTAGACTGTGTAGAAATAGGGAGCGTTATGTTATTAAAGCATAACAATCACAGTTCGGATACTGGGTCTCATATTCTTCTCAAACCTTGCAAACCATGTAATAGTCTCTCTTTGTCATGTGTTCTTTGCACATGTTTAATGATTTTGAATATTATTGAGTATTTTGAACAAAATGGGAAATAAAAAGATAAGACAGGAGAGCCATGAGGGCCCTGAGTCGCTCACCTGAGTTATAATGTATGTACTATGGTCCTGTGTCACAGGGTGAAAAGTTTCGTTGAAGTAAAGATTTTCACAAAGAAAGCAAAGCATTCCAGCATGTTAAGAATATCAGTAAAATTATAATGTATACATATCCGGGAAAGTGACCCCCCTCCCCTAGCAGGCATGTTTTCGAGTGAAATTCTGAATCACACAATTGAATAATCTTGATATAGAGTTACCTAAGGAAGTTTTTTTAGTTTCCAAGATTTACATATAGGAAAAATAGCCGCGCCCCCTGGCAGCAATGTTTTTTTGACGAATACAAATCCCTCATTACAATTTTGTAATGTGTAAATTTTGTGAATTCCACAAATTGGTTTAAGAAGAGATGTTTTTAGATGCAAAACACAAAGATGACCATTGTGTTGTTGTTGTTGTTGATCAATCGCGACACCTAGAACAGAATGGTGTAAAGCGGGTCGTCCGCGAAATGAATCACATCCGGCGTTCCGTAATTATAAGACTGCAAAGTGTAAGTTTCGTCGTCTGCATAGAACAGTTGTTAAAGATTATCTTAATAAACAAAATGATGAGTTAGACCGAGCAGCGGAAGTCGACTCAGTGACATTTTGGAAAAACGTCAAGGCTAAGCGCAAACCTACTCAGTCCTGTGTATATGCGGGTATGAATTTTAATGGTTCTACTGTTAGGGATCGTGATGATATAACTCTTGGATGGGAAAACTATTTTAAAGACTTGTATAAGCCATCAAGCTGTCCAAATTTTGATGACAAGTGGCGCGAAGTGGTAGAAAGTGACATTATTAAATCTAACAACATATGTACGGACCGGAAGGCCGTTGTTCTACCGGAAGTTGTCAGCAACGCCATTCATTCATGCCCAAGAGGTAAGGCAGGGGGATATGATTCCTTACAATATGAACATTTACTATTCGCTAAGGATCTGTTATCGCCGATTTTGGCAAATTTGTTTACTTTTATGCTGCGTCATGGATATGTTCCCGATACAATGAAACGAGGTGTTATTGTTACTCTTCATAAAGGCTCAAACAAACGGAAAGACAACCCTGACAACTATCGAGCCATAACGTTGACTTCCGTTGTGCTGAAAATATTTGAAACCGTTGTGTTAAATAGATGTCAATCTGACATTCTACAGACTATCAATGTGCAGCAAGGCGGATTTCAAGAAGACCTTGGTTGTATAATGACGTCATTCATCCTACGGGAAAGTATATATTTTGCTCGGGAATATAACTCCAAAGTATGTGTGTGTTTTATGGATGGTCGCAAAGCATTCGACACAGTGTGGCATTCTGGGATGTTGTTCAAATTACTTAACGAGTGCTAAATAGACCCCACATCATATAAGGCATTCCATGCAATGTATACAAACATGTCGAGTTGTGTCAAATATCAAGGATTATATTCTGAATGGTTTGTTGTGCAACAAGGGACTAGACAAGGGGTAAAAGCTCACCTATTCTGTATTTGATGTATATAAATGGTTTGATCAGAGAGTTACAGTCTTGTGGTCTTGGTTTATGTATGTATGGTATGGATATTGGATCACCCACTGTTGCAGACGACATGGTGCTGCTATCGTTCTCCTTTTCTGGACTCAATACTATGATGAATATATGCAATTCGTATGCTAATCGTCGGCGTTTTCAGTATAATGCCAGTAAATGCTCTGTTATCGTGTTTAATGAAACCAAATAGGATACCAAAAACAGACACTTTATGCTTGGTGGTCAAGTTGTGAATGAAGCAGGTAGCTATGTTCATCTTGGTATTAAATGTGACCCCTATATGACGACAACAAAATGTATTGAAGATGCGTGTGTTAAATTGAGAGGAACATTTTTAAGTATTTGTAATAGTGGTGTTCACCCTCTGGGGCTGAGTCCATTGTCTTCCAAGATTCTATATAACTCAATCGTGTTACCCAAGAGTTTGTATGGGTGTGAGCTCTGGAGTAGTTACTCTGAAACAGACATATTGCAGTTGGAACGGTCACATAGATTCTGTGTTAGATATATGCAGACATTACAGCGCAATACAAGCTCAGACTTTGCCTTATGTACGCTGAAAGTAACATCTATCGAAACAATTGTCGAATTTAAAAAACTTCATCTTTTGGGTCAACTATGCCGCCTTCCCAACAAATATCTAGCAAAAAGTGTGTTGAACAACCGACTAACTCGTTTCATGAAATTTGATGTATGTTCACTTGGATTTGTACCAAACATATTTCGTATCCTACAGAAGTATAATCTTGTCGAAGTTTTGAACATTTATATAAATAAAGGAACATTCCCTACAAAATATGTTTGGAAAACCATGCTTAAATAATATGTGATGAAAGTTGAACACCGATATATATTGGATAGACTAGTAGAAAAAGATGAAGTAGGTTTACTTGGTGATATAATGAACGTTGACGGACCATGTGTGTTATGGCAAATCTCAAGAGGCAATTCTAAACAGACGAATATTAGTAGGAAGCTGGTCTCAGTTATCGGAAAATTATACTCCGAAAGTTATATGCAAATGTGTACAAAATGCTCAAACTTGACAGACAATATAGTACTACATCTGCTTCTCTACTGTCCTGTACATAGTGATCAGCGGAAATCGATGTTTGAGTGTATAATTACTTATCTTGGTTGACCCTTGTTCTCCAAGTTAATTCTGGATACCCCTCGCGTTCAGTGCGTCAGTTTACTAAGGTTAGCCATCGTCAACTCTGATAAGATATTTATGCATTATTGGCTTGTTAGATATATATGTAACATGTTATTTTAGAATGGAATTGTTATAACATGTACATCTGTGTTGTGATAATGTGCAGTCACTTTACTAGATCACTATCGTAAAATATTTTTCTTTTTGCTTTTAAAACTAAAACATGTACGTTAATGTCTGTTGACAATGTCTATTAATTCATTTTATAATAATTTCAATTGTTTTTCAAATAATTCATGAATCTCAAGACATGATGTAATGTTTCATCGTATATCCTCAGACTCATATATATTTTAAAAACTTAATACCTTACCTAAAACTTCTATATCACATCAAGATTGTCTAAACTTTCGTTTTCGTATTTAGACATTCTTAATGAATACATACATGTATCAACATATGTGGTATATTCTTACTTGATCATGCATCTTGCATTAACGGTTAAGCTAAATTTTCGATTTCGCTTTAGCTTCCCGTCAACTGTACAAGCTGTGTAAGATGACTATATATTCCAAGTAATTAATGTATGACTTGATCTTTAATGTATATATAATTGTAAAATGTTTCGTGTAAATATTATGTACTGTTATCTGTTCACATATGTGCAGCTATAATTATGCTCTTCATTATAGGAGGAAAATAAAGTTATATATATAGACTGACGTACGGCATTGTCTTGTGTATGTGGCATTCCCTGTAGCGACTTACTCTCTCTTTATATGTTCATGTTTCCGTTTGTTTTCTACATTAATTGAGGTTTAATAGTTGGAATTGCATCCCATGGTTGTTAATCGGACATGTTTACTTCTAAAGCGACATTAAACTCACTACTGTCTGGGCAGAATATTTTGATTGAAGTACAATAAATGTGGTTATCCCTTTATGACAATTAAACACCACGATACATACAAAGGAATCTGAAATACTCATATTTCTCTTTTAAAATCTTTATAAAATCGAAAGTTAATTAACATTTGGAGCCTCTTTCAGTGTGTACGTATGTTTCTTACAATATTTTGCATATGCGAGAGGGCTATTTTTTATTAATGACATTGTAGTAACAACATTCCATCGGCACGATATCATCCGGTATCAGAAGACCCTGTATCTATTAATGTTGAATCAACGGTATTTCAAACTGACCAGGGGGTTTATCAGGAGAATATCAGTATCTAAAAATTTAAATTTCTTATTGTCAAAATGAAATAAATGTTGGCCCTAAGCCTAAGGTGCACAGTTAATTATTTTGTATATTTTTATAAACAAAAATTTTAAATATGATTTTGCAAAACTTAATAAAAAACTGGCTGCAAATTTTGCATTATAACATTAATCAGGGCTCTCACTAGAACTTCAGAACCAGGAGAAGTTTTTGTGATTTTAGGGAGAAATTACAGCATTTTTATATTGGAAAACTTCTATCTCAGTTCAAATTAGGGAGAAGTCAGATCATTTTGGGAGATTATTTCACACATTTCTCCCTCTAGTGAGAGCCCTGTCAATATATATGCCATTAACAAAAATGTTTAATTTCTAAACAACAAATGCTTTCATTTCACAAAAAAATCTGCTACATTAGTTTTACCACAGTACTAGATAAAACATTCACAATTTTATGATAATATAATAGCATTAGTATCATTATGAATTCTGTAACATTACAAACTGGCAACATGTAGTGCAAGTGTGACTAATGCAACAATAAGTTCAAAGGAATGAGCAGTAACATAAAATATCAAATAACACAACTAGGAAGGTTTTAAGGTTCATTGTTTAGGTCAGATTCTGTCAAACTAGCGACATTACTGCAACTGATTCCTCTGCATTCATCATATCCTGAAGTACATTCCATACCATGTTTACTGCGTGTACACTTTTTTCAGTCACAATTTAGCTTGCACTTACACCTTACCATCTAATCCGAGACTTCTCTGACCCTATAGCCTTTTTTTTTTTTTTTTGCGGCTTAGGGTCAGAGGAACTCCTATAGTAAAAACCCGGGGATTACTGAAAACCACACAGTCGTGTACAGTTGTGTACTTTCAACGGTGTATGTGGCATTTGGTCTCATTTTAACGGAAAGTTAGCCGAACAAATCGGTAAATTGATATTTAATTTACCAATCTGCATCGATCACGTGACAGCCAGGTGCTTTGACCCAAATACATATTTACATGAAGAAAATTATTTTTTTAGCTTACTCTGAAAAGGATTGACCGTTACAACGTATTCAAGGTTTTCAAAACAAATGTTACGGTTCAGATAGGTTAATTAATATATTGATAATAGATGTATATGCTTGAAATGTTAATCCAATGAATGTTTACATAGATATATTGATTTAAAGTTCCTCTCCCGCGCGGGAGAGGAAATCCCCGGGTTATTACTATAGGAGTTCCTCTGACCCTAACCAGCAACATGAAATATCAAAAATCGTAAAAGGGGCTGGTTTAGGGACAGAGAAGGCTCGGATTACTTACCATCTTAAGATGTTGATCAGGAGCAGCGGGTATATCAGTCTTTACAGGTATGAGTTTGTTTTGGCATTGACAAAAGCCCCATTCTGTCATCCTTTTTCCTCATGACATGCCACCAGTAGTTTTCTCACTTCTCATAAGTACTTGTTCTATGACGAGGTCTGTTGATAATCCTGCCCAGTCGTACAAATCAAATTACATTACATATCACACAGCTAATTATTGCTTACCCAAACGGCTTTCCATAGTTTAAAAATCCAACAAGACTTCTGCTCTAAAGCGTCATTATCATATCATTATTTCCGAGCGTCTGGTTAACAAAAAGCCGTCCAGTACAACCTTTTCTGATAAACATATTCATAACATACTGCTGTGTATATGCGCGTCAAGATTGGCCATCATAGCAGGAAGTATTTCAGTCGACGAAAAACCAGTGAAAATAATATTTGTGAACATTGCAATGGACTTGTTCACATATTTTTGCGTGCACATTGTCTAGCATCGCTTATTGCAAGATTAAATCATCAATATCATCAATGCTTTTGTTGCCCATTTTGAGTGATAATGGTTGTAAATGCAGAACTGTAATATCTGTGTTATCAGACGCTCGTAAGTAAACATAGTGTATGGAACGTCTTTCAGCTATAATGAATGCTCGCGAAATACGCGTCTTTAAAACTCAAAATTTTGTAATTTTGCCATGCAGGTTGATCTTCCTAGACTTTTGATATGTTTGTTTTTGGAGTGCGCTGGGAAACGAAGCTGCATTCAAGTATAATTTCGCTACTGCATTAATTTTCTAGTAGTAATATACTTATTTTTCATATTGCACAAATATCACAAAACTTTAATTGTCTATGTAGCGGTTGTATCAATCTTTATTTAGGCTTACCTTTGATGCATTTGTAATGTAAATTTCCTGCACATCGTCTGTAATCCCTGCAGATAACTCCCATGTTTATAATGCATTGTGGGAGTGTTAACTACGGTTTCAAGGCATATATTTAATATCGTTGTCGTCTTTAACGGCACTGTCTTATGTATGTGGCGTTTCCTGTAACTACGTATTCTCTCTCTTTCATAAGAATCTACAAATGAGCGTCGCTGTACGACTTCCAACCTCTTCTTTAAGTGACGGCATTTCCAGAAAACGTCACATGTGACGTCACCATATACCTGACACAGTAAACAGGTTTTACCGCATATGGCAGTATGAAAACGAAGTGACCATATGGAGTAAATATTGTTTCCTGCTTTGCAAATTGTGACATCACATGTTGCGTTTTTTTGAAATGACGCCACTTACTGAAGAGGTTGTAAATCCTATAGCAGAGCTCAAATGTTATTTTAATGTCAGATTTTTTTCTTGTATAGCTTTTACTTAATATTGCTGTTTTTCACCATTTTGTAATGTGAATAATCGATTTTCCTTCGTTCAAAACATACATAAAGTATAAATCTCAGGAAATTACGTGTGACGAATTTTTAACGCTTGTGACGAATGTGAACACGGGGCCAGGCGCGTAGCTGAGCCCAAATTGACTTTACGCACTCTGCTAGGGGGGTCCGGGGGCATGCTCCCCCGGGATTTTGTTTGTAATTGGAACGGTCTATGGTGTCTTTTCGAGTATATTTTACAACATAGAATCACCCCCCCCTTAACTCCCAGTGTACATTTTTATTGCGTTTTTCGCATTTATTTCATTTTTATTTTTTCGACCTGTCTAAAATTATTTTACGCACGTGCGTACGTGCGTAAGCCTAGCTACGCGCCTGAACGCTTGTGACCAATATTTGGTCAATTGTGACAAAATTGTGATTAATTTTTGGTCACATTTCTCTGATAAGTATAAGCGGGCCGAATGTGTAACCAACTTGGTCACTTAACTTAGTAGGAGAAGCCAGTCCGTATACTACTAGATCTAGATTTCTAGAGATGAATAATTTATTACATTTTGATGTAAGCATCTGAAGCTATTACTCTATTTGATATCCAATTAAAGTGTAGATCTACCATGTTTTTTTGACATGTTTTGAGATTGGTTTAAGTAAATTCATCAGTGACAATAAAATTTAGATCTACTAATTAGTCAGATCTTTAGAAATGTTTCCATATATAATCTAGATACATGTATAAACTTCCAGTCTTTCGGACGAGACTTTAAAAACCGAGGTCCCATGTATGATGCTTTACATCGAGCACGAAAAAGAACCAGGGGGTGCTTCTGGAACTGGGGCATCTCCTGTATCATGCACTAATACTATCCTCCAAAAATCTAATACATGTATGACTAACATTCTTCTGGAGGCGTCGCCCATATGGGAAACCGGTGGCGACGATAAATAAACCCAAATACAAGAAAAATTACAAACTGTGTAATTTTCAAGAAGAATATTGTGAAATGTAAACTGAGTAAATTAAATCTTAGCTTAATGCATTTTATCTGAATGAGCTGATTATATATATGAATCTAGGCCTACATTTAAAAAGAATGATCGAGCTAGCTCTATTTTTTTAATAAATCTAGTGCATGTACTTGAACCTTTAATAAACTGGATGAACATTATACACGAGTTGTGATATTTAATTTATTTTGAGTTAATAATCCTCGATCTAGTTATCAATATTGCACAGCAACATTCACGCACGCACCTACGCACACACGCACGCACAAACAAACACGCATTCACACACGCACACACAATGAATTGTACAAGTACATCATGTTTTAACATCAGGATGTAAATGAGACTATTAAAAACTACAATAGTTAAGATGATCTGATGACATGTGCATTACATTACTTTATTTTGTAAGCATGTTTGTCCTCGGATATTAGTTATATTATGTTTAAATAATGTTTAATTCCGTTTAAAGACAGTTTAAGGCTCATGAAGTATCGGTGACATTGAACGAGTATATAGATCTTATCACAATGACTTATTTGTTTTGTGAAAGTGTTTTAACGTAAATTTGTACGACTTTATCTTTGGTTCAAAGCAGGCAATGTTAGCCACCATGAATACTTGGTAAACAGCGACATTTATCAAAATTAATCAGTAATTGAAATAAACGTATCACTTACTGTAAATATAAACTTGCATCATATAAAAGTTATATCTTAATTGCTTATCGCTATGTTAGAATATTTGAATACTTAAGAAAAAATCTCCGGGTGTTAAGACGGTGTGTAGTTACTCTTGTAGGAATATATATTTGACTTATTTAGGTGGAAATAAGTAGAATGTCAGAAACGTTGCGATAAGATCAGTTCTAATACAGTTAGTGATTAACACAGAGCAGACTTGCGTGGTATTAGGAGATAACCACAACTGAACTATTCTTACCACTGTGCATTACCGAAGTTTATCGGAAGTGGATTGCGCAATTGTTTACAACAAAGTGGATATTTAAATTGCACATTCCACAGGCGTGCTTTATAGTATATGAAATATACATAAATTTGTCGAATTACTTCAAGGATGCATTTTCAAAGTCTAAGAGGCATTTCAGCTCAACTTGTTAATTTGATCTGCTAATAAAGTATCGTACGTGTATAAAACGTTGTCTTCTTTATGGAGTATAATTAAACGAACAATGCCTTAAGAACTTAAGTGATATATTGAGTGTAAAAATTGAAAAAGACATTGAAACAATAGCACAATCTGTTAGAGTTGATAGTAGTTATTGTGCAAATGTCACATTGACAACCATGCAGTTGTTTCTAAATACAGTTATTTCCATCTAGATTTCTCGCACTTTAAATATATCCAGAACATTCTTTGAAAAATGCTCCCGACAGTTCCGGAAATAAAGCTTTTAGGAAACGGAATGCCGCAGTATGGCTTACAGATGCCTCAACTTCCGGATCCAGGAAAAGCAGACGACAGTTGGTGTCAAAATGAAAGGCTTGATTTTTCTGTTCGATTGGGCTCTACCCTCTCTAGAGGTCATGAAGCAGACGACAGAAGTGTCAGAAAAGATTTGAAACTGACGTCTGACCAAGCATTAGCATCACCAGATGCGAGACATCTCTGTAAAAGTCCAAAGAGCCCAAAGGATATTAATTTAAGCACATCTCCGAGATTTCCTGCAAAAAATAACCGAAGAGGATCAAGACGTGGCAGCACTTCTAGACAGAACTCTGTATCGAATATCTACATCACGGACAAAGAAACGGTTTGTTATTTTCAGTACATATTAAAAAAAAAACATTGTTTCACAACATGATTCGAACCCATGACCTTAACGACGCCAACGCTGAGCACTGCAGTAACTGCGACTCTGCCGCGACTATACTGAATGCTACTGTCCCAGGCAGTTGTTTGAGCCAATGACACTTCTGTATTATATGAAATTTAAGGACCATTTAATACATCAAAAGTAGGTCAATACAAGTATTTGATGGGACTCTGAAGAAACCCAAAATTTGATCAAAATATTTATCTGGTATCTGAATAATTTCAATTACTCAAACTTGAAGGACATCTTATTGTCAAACATGCGAATTCACCAGTAGAAACGTGATATCGTGGTGGTCATCTTCTAAACCAGTTAATACCTATTTTCACACATATAAAACCAGTTTATACCTATTGTCACAGATATAAACACAGTTTATACCTATTGCCACACATATAAAACCAGTTTATACCTATTGTCACACATATAAAACCAGTTTATACATATTGTCAAATGATATAAAACCAGTTTGTACCTATTGTCACACATATAAAACCAGTTTATACCTATTGTGACACATATAAAACAAATGATACACGTTCTATTTTTGAATTTGTTGTTTCTATTTCACAGCCGTTGATGAAAGTTCAAAGAATCTTCAAGACAGTTCGAATTATTTCTGGTGTCTGTTTAGCACTGAAAAGGTAATACATCTATAAAGCAGTTGACAACAAGGTTTTTAAATGAATTGTTAGTCTTTGCTCGATATAAATCTCATTCAGCATTAAGATGGTCGGTGTATAACTGGCATATTAATATTGAATATTATTGAGAGTGTTCATTCAGAAACCATTTGTGGATGATAATTCTTGCTTGATGAACTGTTACTATTATTGAGTCTGCATCTTAATGCAAGTGAATTGATTTAAACTTTAATACACTCGTAAAATGTTGGATAGTGATTGGCTTGGTTAAGATACCAAGATTCGACAATTATTTCTTAAATATGCTTACAATACTAGTAAGAAATATAAATATATATGGGATTGTTTGCTATACCTATTGTTTGTAATCAACTCATATAGTCTTAAGAATGTTCACATAATATGAACACAACCATTGTATGGTATATAGACATTAAAAGTTTCATCAACAATTAATTGAGAAAAGTGTCATAACATAGTGAGTGAATATATTATGTGCACAGATATGTGAAAGCTTGCGAGACAAAGACGTGGTCGTTTATGGAGATGTATCTTCATGTAAAAGAAGATTTGAATCAAACAGTGGCTTTCAATCCTCAAAGTTTTGCACGTGTAGAACCGGTGAGTGCACTAAAATCAAGTGTAAAATATATTCTTAGCCTATTGGTACATATGTAATAACACTTTCACCATCTCCATTGATAAGTTGTCCGCTTCATAAATGTTTTAATGTGCTTGCTTTGTTGAATTATTATGAAAGCATTGTTTTACTCACAGAACTTAACAAAACGCTAAAAAACATGACAATGGTATAGATTGTGTGTCATTCATGTGCAACTGTTTACAAGTTAACTATGGACACAGAACAAAGTTTAATATAATCATATGTATTTGTTTATATCTAATAGTAAGTAATCACCTTCGTTATAAGTTTATAATAATATTGCATATAAACAGGAGCGATATAAACTGAAGAAGTTGCTGAATCTGAACCCAAACCAACGTTCAACAGAAGACATAAAAGTGGTTAGTATTTAATACATAGCTTCATTAATTGTATACAACAGAATATCGTTAAATCCATGATGTCGCTCAGAAAAGTCAGATTGTAAGATTGTTTAGTTAATTATACATTGTTCTTATGTAAGATAGCCTATTAGAGTCATGATGAACAAAACAAATAGTGTGTATTATAATTGATAACGACGTTCAAAACGCATAGTAACGCAAAAAGTAGCGGAAATTCTAGTAGATAACTGGCGACACTCTGACATTGAAAAGCAATTTCCAGTAAGCTGCTCTTGATCAATATAAAATACAGACTGATTACAAGAAAACATTTCAGCACATTCGGATAAAACGAGGAATATAAAAACACTCTTTTATTGCAATCAAGGCGAAGATGGATAATGAGCCAATAAAGCTGCTGAAATTCGAAAGTGTTTGTGGACATAATGTAGTTTTTAGAGGCAATAGTTCGCATGGTTTGTAAAAAAGATAAAAGTAGAGTCGATCTTCATTGAAATCAATAAACATTCATTGCAGATACTGGCGTTAATGCGAGGAAACAAGTCATTCCAGGATTATCCTTACCATGTACAGTTTCAACTTACCCGAAGTATGACTTATCAAAGGTATCAACACTTTCTTCATGCTAAGACAACGCTCTCCAACTACCTCAACAAGCAATAAGAAAAATGTATCTTTCAGTACAATAAAAATACTGACATTTCGGAATACCATAAGACATAAAACAATCATTCAGCGATACTAGATGCTTTCATGCATCCCTCCTTGCTTGTACAAAATAATGTTTTTATTATGTGTATTTGTAATGGCTGCGTGTTTTGTAGCCTGTCTTGTATGGCCTGTTCGACATCTTTATTCATTCATTTACTGTTCAGCATATTGTCATGGTTTGGACAATTAGTGAGGAAGTCATGTTGTAAAAATGCCTTTAGACTAATGCGTGCATACACTTAACAAAATTGATAAGTGTGCAGTT
>JASFXZ010000245.1:0-21884 GCA_032209605.1 Mactromeris polynyma
GCACGCACGCACGCACGCACGCACGCACGCACGCACGCACGCACGCACGCACGCACGCACGCACGCACGCACGCACGCACGCACGCACGCACGCACGCACGCACGCACACACACACACACACACACACACACACACACACACACACACACACACACACACACACACACACACACACACACACACACACACACACACACACACACATCCACATGCATACACAAGAATATAAACATAATGTGCGTTCACGCACCACATATAGTATATTGCATGAGGTAATCATGTACCTAACTTAAACTTCCCTTACGCAATGTGTAAGGATAGCAGAAGACGCATTTCTGACCGCACGAATCAATGCATACAAGTAACCAGGAGCTCTGTTTCTACGAAAGCGAAAGTAAATGAAACATTGCACATGAAAAACATTGTACATAAATGAAACCAATTGAAGGGAAATGCGCCTATTTGGACACATGTACTAAAACAGTTGTACGGTATGAGATCCTAGTACGTTCATCATTAGTATAAAGATTTCACAAATTTTGCACAGCAGATTAAGAAGTTTGGATACAGTTCAATATTCACCGATTCACATAGTTGTAAGTCCACCCTACCAAGTAGGTACTGGATGAAACGTGGTCTTTCGGCACGATTTAACAAGTCGCTTGCATAGTCACTGATCTCATTGGATAAACGTTGTATCAGAAAGTTACGTTTGAAGCTAGCGTTGTTGTTGATGCATTCAAATGTGTAATGTTCAAGTTGGTCAGAATAGCTGAGTGGACACCTATCACATAAAACTGGGTGTTCTAGAGGAGGTTGACAGCACAATCTGGCAAGGAACTTCATTAGTGAGAGACTATCTGGTCTTACTCTGGCCACTTTCCAAATGTTAGCTGTCGTTAGGTCAGAATGAATTTCACGAAAGCGCGTAAAATCATAAGAGTCTAATAGTCTAGCCTGCCAAGTTGATGTTTCGGTATTCTTCACAGTAGATTTTACTATTTTCTTCCATGAAAGTTTTGACGGGATGGTTCCGTCCATGAGAAATTTCTCCATATAAGTTGTCAGGTTGTACTTATTGAGAACACGAGTAATATCCGGAACAAAGCCATATTGTTTGTTAGTAGTACGTGATCCATGTTGAAAGAGCCTGTAGGTGAACAGTTGGCTGATGTCTGCACGTGGATTCGACCTGCATAAAGTACCATAGAATAACATTTTGTGTGTATCTATATATGATTCAACAGACGTAAAGCCCAACAGACCAGTTACCATATCCGATCGGGTTAGATGTGGTAAACCTTGGGCATGTTTTAGGCAGATGTGATGGGTCGCTTCAAGTTTCTGGACGTCTGTTCGGGTTAAGGAATTCCATAGCTCACAACCATAGAATGCGCGTGGTAGGACACACGTGGTATATATCTTGGAGATTGTTGTTGGGTTCGCACCAGAGTTTCCAGAAAGGACGTCAGAGAGTGCGAAGTATGTGCTGCGCATGCGTTGCCGGATGTCATCGACGTTGAATGGCTGTTTTCCAGTTGTTGACTGTACCAGTCCGAGGTGTGTATATGAAGTTGCTACTATGATGGCAGTATCACCGTAAACAAGCGGCACAGAGGTATTACGTACATTCCGCTTCCGGTCCATTGTCATTGTCGCACATTTTGCTGCGTTGTAAGAATATCTCCACTTGTTTGCGTATGTATTGCAAATATTCAGCATCTCCTGTAGACCTAGTCTCGAAAGCGACAACAAAACGATATCGTCAGCTTGCGTTGGAGCCGACAAAGACAGGTCGCCAATGTGTAGGCCATGTTGTGATTTCTGTAGGGTGTTCAGTAGATCGTTGATGAAAACGGTATAGAAAAAGGGCGCACATATGCTACCCTGTCTGGTCCCTTGTTGTATAGGAAACGCTTCTGATAGATTACCATTTAATATAACGCGACTTGATGAATCACGGAGAAAGTTGTTGATAATACGGAGAGGTTTTCCTTGAACACCGATGTTGTGTAGCTTGTATACCAGACCGGATATCCATACTTTATCGAATGCAGACTTTGCGTCGAGATAACATGCCTGCAGTTTGCTGCCGTGTTCGCAGCAAAAGTCACGTGCTTCCTGTAGAATAAATGAAACCATCTTGCTGCTTTTGCCTTTCTGAAAACCATGTTGTAGGCTATTCATTTCGATTTTAGGATTGTTTAATTCCAAGCGAAGAAGAATGAACTTTTCGAACAGTTTAAATACCACAGGAAGTAGTGAAATAGCACGATAGTTGTTAGGCTCGGTGAGAGATTTACCCTTTCCTTTATGTAGAGTGACAGTAAGTCCAGTTTTGAAGTTCACAGGAACACGTTCAGTAGAGATAATGTGATTAAACAGTTTAGTAAGGGCTTTCGTTAGTGAGAAGCCACCATATTTAATGTGTTCATAGGTGATATTGTCTACAGAACCACTTTTATTGTTTGGTAGATTCCGTATTAGATTCTGCAATTCGTGCGTCGTTGCTGGAGTTCTGAACATTTCACAATCGTTAATTAGATTTTCACTGGCACAATCTAAGTAACCGTTCACAGATGTTTCTATAATCGCCCTAAAGTCACTGTCGAAGCAAGTGTCCTCTGAGTAGGAATACAAAGTTCCGAAGTATGAGTGCCAACCGGAAAGGATATTATCATCGGTTGTCTCCCTTTTTCCATTGAAGATCATTTCACATCCCTGTTTTTTACGTTGCTTTTTTGACTTAATAGCTTTCCAGAATCCCGTTTGATCTAGTTCA
Source organism: Mactromeris polynyma (assembly GCA_032209605.1). Taxonomy (NCBI): domain Eukaryota; kingdom Metazoa; phylum Mollusca; class Bivalvia; order Venerida; family Mactridae; genus Mactromeris; species Mactromeris polynyma. The sequence goes on from JASFXZ010000245.1 coordinate 2,784, forward strand.
GAGAGTTTGTTGATTCTTTCAAATTCGTCCTGGTCATATTGATGGGCGGCAGCTCTGAGGTTTCTACGGAAGTCCCGTTTGTCGGATTTGTACTTTTCGTATATAATACCACAGCGGGGTTTACCAGCCGTTACCCACATTTGTCGAGATAGCAAAAGTGTTCTATGATGAATCCTTACTGTCTCTGACCAGTATGGTTTGAGGAATTTGTTGAAGCGACGGACTGACATCGATGATTCTGCAGCAGACGATATTGACGTTACTATGTGATTGTATGCTATATCTACGTTATTGTAGTCAATTGATTCAGCACTTAAATTGTTCGACACATTAGTTTGATATTTATCTAACTCCCATTGTTTCTTCCATATATAACAACGTTTTGAGAATGATGTACATGCTTGTTTCACGGTTGCGCTGAAAGTAAGTTCAAGGGAGATAAACACAGGTAAGTGGCGCGAAACGTTTAAGGGGGCGTCTGAAACCACATAGCACTGTTGAATATTCGTTATTAAAGTTTCATCGATGAGAAAATGATCAATATAGGATGGATTAGAACCATTGTACGGATAAAACGTATGTTTGGGACCACCACATAAGTCAGAGTTCGTAACGTTGATAAGGTTATATGCTGTAGCGAAACGAGCCACATACGAGTCACGTGGTCTGAGATCAGAGTGATTTTCTGCGAATTTTGCGTTGAAGTCTCCCATGATGATGATATGACTGTATGCGCAATGGATAGCACAGAAATCTGACAGTTTATCTACAATATCTTTAAAGGTATCCACACTATGATTTACAGATGGGAGATACACTTGCACAATAATTATCGATGTGTTAGGAAAGCACAGTTTGATGGCGACCAGACGATCACTTTCAATGTCCAATGTTTCGACATATTTGTCCAGAGATTTATGCCAGATTACTGAAACACCACCCTTTCCTATCAATCGACCGTTAAATACACTTGGTGAAGCACAAGTCACGGTATAAGATGTATAGTCCGGGTCAATGTTGTCAAGAATATATGAATTATGGGCAAGTAGCCAGTGTTCAGATAGTCCACAAATCGACACTTTCTTATGTTTCAACTCTTGTGCTAAATACGGTATGCCTGTCGTAATGCCTGTTGCGTTCCAAGACATGATGTTCAATTTCATTTCAGAGAGATTGCTATTCATCGGATTCTTTTTCAAGATAATCGTTGTTGTATCGCTGACGTCGAGCTAAATAGTCAGAATGTTTGAGCCACTGGCGGCAGCGTACCCCCTCGGGCCAGTTGTCAGTATCCTCAACTAAATCCGCTTGATCAGCATTAACTACAATTTGTGCAACAAGGCAATCCGTACGTCGTGTATATATGAATTTTGCTGATTTAAAAGTAATGGCACTATCATTGAGGAAATCTTTCAACCCTTCTTCGGTACTATCGAGTCCTATTCCAGTAACTATGTATGTTTTGGCGCGTTTTCGTTGCACACCGGTGAAGCTGTCAAGGGATGGCCTTTGTCTGGTCGTATTATCGTGATCTACAACAGCGTTAATTACGATGATGTTATCTGTTGAGTGATTGCTTAGGGTCTCTGAGATATTCGTTGCTGGTTCCCTCTGTTCATCATGGACAGGTAGAGCTCTTCGCTGGGAAGACCGGTATCCAGTTGATGTAGGTTCTGACCGGTTGAAGTAATTATGGTTGTACGGGTGATCTGGGCTAGCACTTGTTGCATTCTTGCTCACGGCGTTAGATCGAACATCTAACACGGGGTTAGAGCTGTGTGTCTCGATTAATGGAGTGTTGTTGTTCTGAATAGATGCCGGAAAGCTCAGTGTTGCATCCGAGACTGTTGCACGTGGAGATACAAGTTTATTTGAAGAAGATTCCATCGTTGCACACAATGTATCAATTTTGGAGCCCAGTTCTTTAGTTAGTCCGTGAAATAGTTTCTCTAGATTAGATTCACTACTTTCAGATTGCATTTTTTGTTCTAGTGTTTTGATTTTTCCATTCATTGATTCAACTGTTGCTTCGTGATCACTTTTGTCGTTCATTTTGTCATTTAGAGATCTTGCTTCTGCTGATTTTACCATTTCATTAACGCTTTTAATTACCGACTCAAGGCGTACCATTCTTTCACGATCAGTATTCGCCTGAACTTTGTTTTCGTTGAGATCATCTTTCATTTCGCTTAATTGTTGTTTGCTGTTGTTTTTATCACATGTTTCGGTGTCGTTCAAGCGTTCAATATTGCGGGAGTTGTCCCTTACCGACGTCCGTAGATCACATAAATTACTTGATAGCACGTTTTTACTTTGGTCAATTTTAGCCACATGTTTTGATAAAATGGATAATGATTTTGACAGTGTTTGTTGTTCTGAGCCATCAACAATATTCATATTAGAAGCTATCACATTCGTGCAGGTTTTTATTTCCTCTTGTACTGAAATTAACTCAGATTTTAGTTCATTGTATAGTTTGTCTAATCGTTGGTTATCTTCAGCAGACTTGCGCTTAAGTATCAAGACGTCAGCTCTGAGAAGAGCCACAATTTCTTTTACATTCGCTATTTCATCTGAGTCATTTATATTCTGTGATGTCTGTGAATTATCAGGGATCGCTGGTGTTGACGGAATTCTACGGTATAGATCGTCGACGTCAGAAATATTGTTATTGAGAAACTGCTGGAGATTGAAGCAATCAAGAGCAAACTTTTGTGACAATGACGCAATTTTAGTTTTCCTTCTGTCTTTGAGAATACCAGTCGGTGCATTAGGCCTGTGTTCGCTCATAGCGCGTGTTGACAGTTCGGTACGATACATTGCTAGTGTTTCATCTGTCGATTCAGAAGACGTTAGAAGGGTTCTTACGTATACTTCTTTTGGTAGCCCTTGTAGTTCGTTATCCAGACGATCTATTACAACCTTATCAATTGCAAATAATGAGCTTTGCGATTCTGTGCGTAGATCATGTCGCGTTTGGCCGCATTGCAAATCACCTCGGGTATCTAATGGTGGAGAAGAGAGACAACTGTCGGTGTCCTGTAATTCATAGTTAGCTCCCTGTGTACTGGACGTCTCTTCATTGTTCATAAATACTGATTTAAGGAATGTCACATCGGATTCAATCGGATTATTCATTTCGTACAATGGTGTGTTGTTACTGGTCACCTGTCCGATCACGTAAGTAGATAATTCGTGGTCGGTGATGTTTGACATTATTTTATACAATCCAATTCTGGTTAGTCAAGCGTGACGGTTTTCGGGTCATGACCTTCTCCAGGAGGCGGGAATAGCGAAAATGTACCCCACCCACAACACAATGCACGTGAACAAAGATTCTTCAAAAGCACGAAAAGTTCAGCATAAGAAGACAACTCACTAATAACATATATATATATGAAGTCCACTTATAGGCGCTAGTTCAAATTTCTCTCCCTAGAACGCTCTTGTTCTTAGGTAGATATAGTTTATTTTGACATCGGCTTTGTTTACGTTTTCGTGTAGGTCACACACCACTGTTAAAATTGTCCCGTAAATTATATATAAATGCAATTAGTGAGGAAAATAGAGTTCACCTGTTGATTATATTGACCTATTATACCTAAAGGATATGCAAAATATTCCACTTTGAATGCAGCTCATTGGTATATTTGAGTTTATTTTGAATATATTGAATTAAAATTCATATGTAATAAGTTATTTTCACTGTTTTGAATGCAATTAGTGAGGAGAATAGAGTTCACTAATTGATTATATAGGCCTAATATACCTAAAGAATATGCACAATTTCCACTTTGAATGCAATATATGGGTATATTAGAGTTCATTTTTGCATATATGGACCTAAAATTCATATATTCCACTTTGAATGCAATGTATGTGTATATTTGAGTTCATTTTTGCATATATTGACCTAAAATTCATAAATAATGTGCTATATTTACTATTTGAATGCAATTAGTGAGGAAAATACAGTTCACAAGTTGATTGTATGGGCCTAATACACCTAAAGAATATGCACAATTTTCCACTTTGAATGCAATATATGGGTATATTTGAGTTCATTGTTGCATGTATTGACCTTAAATTCATATGTAACAAGTTATATTCACTGTTTTGAATGCAATTAGTGAGGAGAATAGAGTTCACCTATTGATTATATAGGCATAATATACCAAAAGAATATGCACAATTTCCACTTTGAATGCAATATATGGGTATATTAGAGTTCATTTTTGCATATATTGACCTTAAATTCATATATATTGTGTTATATTTACTATTTTGAATGCAATTACTGAGAAAAATACAGTTCATATGTTGATTGTATGGATCTAATATACCTAAAGAATATGCACAATTTTCCACTTTGAATGCAATATATGGGTATATTTGAGTTCATTTTTGCATACAGTGACCTAAAATTCATAAGTAATATGTTATATTCACTGTTTTAAATGCAATTAGTGAGGAAAATTCAGTTCATATGTTGATTGTATGGATCTAATATACCTAAAGAATATGCACAATTTTCCACTTTGAATGCAATATATGGGTATATTTTAGTTCATTTTTGCATACATTGATCTAAAATTCATATATTTTGTGTTATATTTACTATTTTGAATGCAATTAGTGAGGAAAATACAGTTCATATGTTGCTTGTTGGGACCTAATATACCTAAAGAATATGCACAATTTTCCACTTTGAATGCAATTTTTGGGTGTATTAGAGTTCATATTTGAATATATTGAACTAAAATGCATATGTAATATGTTATATTCACTGTTTTGAATGCAATTAGTGAGGAGAATAGAGTTCACCTATTGATTATATAGGCCTAATATACCTAAAGAATATGCACAATTTCCACTTTGAATGCAATATATGGGTATATTAGAGTTCATTTTTGCATATATTGACCTTAAATTCATATATATTGTGTTATATTTACTATTTTGAATGCAATTACTGAGAAAAATACAGTTCATATGTTGATTGTATGGACCTAATATACCTAAAGAATATGCACAATTTTCCACTTTGAATGCAATATATGGGTATATTTGAGTTCATTGTTGGATGTATTGACCTAAAATTCAGATGTAATATGTTATATTCACTGTTTTAAATGCAATTAGTGAGGAAAATACAGTTCATAAGTTGATTGTATGGACCTAATATACCTAAAGAATATGCACAATTTTCCCCTTTGAATGCAATTGATGGGTGTATTAGAGTTCATATTTGAATATATTGAACTAAAATGCATATGTAATATGTTATATTCACTGTTTTAAATGCAATAAGTGAGGAAAATACAGTTCATATGTTGATTGTATGGACCTAATATACATAAAGAATATGCACAATTTTCCACTTTGAATGCAATATATGGGTATATTTGAGTTCATTGTTGGATGTATTGACCTAAAATTCATATGCAATATGTTATATTCACTGTTTTAAATGCAATTAGTGAGGAAAATACAGTTCATAAGTTGATTGTATGGACCTAATATACCTAAAGAATATGCACAATTTTCCCCTTTGAATGCAATTGACCCTTCCTCAGATATTTGATTGACAGGCCGATTGGCCAATCAGATAACGGGATTTCGACACACCCCCAGCAGCTCGCTTACCTTAGACAAACCTTAGACAAACAGGAAGAGATTACCGTGGGATAAAAAATAAGGTTTAATAGATTTCTGATGATTAAAGCATTGTGATTATATTATACTATGTTAATATGTGACAATGGTGAAAAGATGCAGCTACGGGTTTTATCATTCGGACAGCAGATATCCGGAGAGACTAGAAAAAATGAAATATTTATTTATATCGGCTTTACTGGGAGGGTGCAGACATTAGAAATTAATTAAAAAGTATAGCCCTAGAAGATGAAGAAACACACTATTACAACTTAAAATATGTTTGTTTTACATACATATGCAAGCAACAACATACTGTTAAACAATTTTACACTGAATAGCTAAATTCTTGCTTAATTATGTCATTCGAATCAATAATTAGAAAGCGGTGAAGGTTTATTTCGCAATACTATCCATCTCATCTACTGGTTTTAATAAGTTGCAATTTATATAAATGTCTGATATGATCAATATATCTGCAGGTTGAATGAACATTATATTATTTTGATAAACAACAATATTTGACTTTTACCAGCATTGAGGTAAGTAGGCCTATTTGGATATTTCATTTGCTTAGTGTGGACATTACTTTATAAATTAGTTATAAAGGTCTAATTAGTAAAACTAAAATGCTCATAATCAATTATAAAATCAATAATTGTTGACATTAAAAAATAGTATAGTCATAAACATATGCAGAAAAAATATTTTTGGTTTAGTTTAATACAAGTGAAAAAATGTAAATACCGGTGATTTACTGGTATTGGTTACTCACTGTTGAGTAGGACTATTTCTTTCAAACATAATTTATAAGAGTTACTATAGTGTTAAGAGTTTATGATAGGACAGAAATTAGTAATAAATCATGTTTAAACCCTAAACATTACACCTATGTTGAATTAAGTTCTTAAATAATAAACACATTTTAGAGCATTCAACACAGATCTCGACCTGATCAATGGTCTTTCAGTTTAAGTCTATAAAAATATTTGACACTTCTGTTCTCAACTGTACTGTATATAATGTGTCAGATGGTAACAGGAAACACTAATTTGATGTATATTGGATTCCAACTGGGGCAGACAAAGAGAAATGCTAATTAGGGGTCTGGACAAGATTGATATCTAGATAGTGCACACAGGGGACAATATTGTTTATTGCGTAATATTATATAATTTGTCCGAGCCAAACTTTGCCTTGTTTCTTTAAGGCATAATTTCTGGAAATTTTAGAAATATGTGTTGAATGATTTATTGATGATTTGAGAAATAATCCTAATATAGTAATGTCTGTCCACTGTATTATTAAACATACTAGTTTTTCAATTTCAATGCAAAATATTTTCCACATGGACTTTTAACAAATATTTTTTATGTCAGATTATGATAGACATTACAAAATATCCTCATATTATCCAAAAGATGTCAATTTTGTGCATTTTTTGTGGCTGTAGCATAAAATATGTCCATTCGAATAAGACGCTTAGCTATGATGTTGATTTTCCTAACATCATTTTTGGTCTGACACAGACGGTTTTGAGTACTAATTTCTTATCAGGAAACCAGACAGGCGTAAAATGCAGAGTCAAAGTTTGATCACGAAGATGATTCAACGCAAAATCGCTCGGAAGACACCCCAAAATTACATTACGTTTATTGTTGTCGGTCGCCATTTTGTAAAGCGCTTGTCTAACATAGTTACAACGAGCACCAGTTGCTAAGGTGGGCGTGGCTACAGTGCGAATGAGGAAGGGTCAATTGATGGGTGTATTAGAGTTCAGGTTTAAATATATTGAACAAAAAATCATATGTAATATGTTATATTCACTGGTTTAAATGCAATAAGTGTGGAAAATATAGTTCATAGGTTGATTGCATGGATCTAATATAGCTAAAGAATATGCACAATTTTCCACTTTGAATGCAATATATGGGTATATTTGAGTTCATTGTTGCATGTATTGACCTTAAATTCATATGTAATAAGTTATACTCACTGTTTTGAATGCAATTAGTGAGGAGAATAGAGTTCACCTATTGATTATATAGGCCTAATATACCTAAAGAATATGCACAATTTTCCACTTTGAATGCAATATATGGGTATATTTGAGTTCTTTCTTGCATACATTCACCTAAAATTCATATATTTTGTGTTATATTTACCATTTTGAATGCAATTACTGAGGAAAATACAGTTCATATGTTGATTGTATGGACCTAATATACCTAAAGAATATGCACAATTTTCCACTTTGAATGCAATATATGGGTATATTTGAGTTCATTGTTGGATGTATTGACCTAAAATTCATATGTAATATGTTATATTCACTGTTTTAAATGCAATTAGTGAGGAAAATACAGTTCATAAGTTGATTGTATGGACCTAATATACCTAAAGAATATGCACAATTTTCCCCTTTGAATGCAATTGATGGGTGTATTAGAGTTCATGTTTAAATATATTGAACAAAAAATCATATGTAATATGTTATATTCACTGTTTTAAATGCATTAAGTGTGGAAAATACAGTTCATAGGTTGATTGCATGGATTTAATATAGCTAAAGAATATGCACAATTTTCCACTTTGAATGCAATATATGGGTATATTTGAGTTCATTGTTGCATGTATTGACCTTAAATTCATATGTAATAAGATATATTCACTGTTTTGAATGCAATTAGTGAGGAGAATAGAGTTCACCTATTGATTATATAGGCCTAATATACCTAAAGAATATGCACAATTTCCACTTTGAATGCAATATATGGGTATATTAGAGTTCATTTTTGCATATATTGACCTTAAATTCATATATATTGTGTTATATTTACTATTTTGAATGCAATTACTGAGAAAAATACAGTTCATATGTTGATTGTATGGACCTAATATACCTAAAGAATATGCACAATTTTCCACTTTGAATGCAATATATGGGTATATTTGAGTTCATTTTTGCATAGAGTGACCTAAAATTCATATATATTGTGTTATATTTACTATTTTGAATGCAATTACTCAGGAAAATACAGTTCATATGTTGATTGTATGGACCTAATATACCTGAATAATATGCAAACTTTTCCACTTTGAATGCAATTTATGGTTGTATTATAGTTCATGTTTGAATATATTGAACTAAAATTCATCTGTAATAAGTTATATTTACAGTTTTGAATGCAATTAGTGAGGAAAATAGAGTTCACCTGTTGATTTTATTGACCTTATATACCTAAAGAATATGCACAATTTCCACTTTGAATGCAATATATGGGTATATTTGAGTTCATTTTTGCATATATTGACCTAAAATTCATATATATTGTGTTATATTTACTATTTTGAATGCAATTACTGAGGAAAATACAGTTCATATGTTGATTGTATGGACCTAATATACCTAAATAGTATGCAAAATTTTCCAATTTGAATGCAATTTATGGTTGTATTAGAGTTCATGTTTGAATATATTGAACTAAAATTCATATGTAATATCTTATATTCAATGTTATAAATGCAATTAGTGAGGAAAATAGAGTTCACCTGTTGATTATATTGACCTATTATACCTAAAGGATATGCAAAATATTCCACTTTGAATGCAGCTCATTGGTATATTTGAGTTTATTTTGAATATATTGAATTAAAATTCATATGTAATAAGTTATATTCACTGTTTTGAATGCAATTAGTGAGGAGAATAGAGTTCACCTTTTGATAATATAGGCCTAATATACCTAAAGAATATGCACAATTTCCACTTTGAATGCAATATATGGGTATATTAGAGTTCATTTTTGCATATATTGACCTAAAATTCATATATTCCACTTTGAATGCAATGTATGTGTATATTTGAGTTCATTTTTGCATATATTGACCTAAAATTCATAAATAATGTGCTATATTTACTATTTGAATGCAATTAGTGAGGAAAATACAGTTCACAAGTTGATTGTATGGGCCTAATACACCTAAAGAATATGCACAATTTTCCACTTTGAATGCAATATATGGGTATATTTGAGTTCATTGTTGCATGTATTGACCTTAAATTCATATGGAATATGTTATATTCACTGTTTTAAATGCAATTAGTGAGGAAAATACAGTTCATATGTTGATTGTATGGACCTAATATACCAAAGAATATGCACAGTTTTCCACTTTGAATGCAATATATGGGTATATTTGAGGTCATTGTTGCATGTATTAACCATAAATTCATATGTAATATGTTATATTCACTGTTTTGAATGCAATTTGTGAGGAAAATAGAGTTACCCTATTGATTATATAGACCTAATATACCAAAGAATATGCACAATTCCCACTTTGAATGCAATATATGGGTATATTTGAGTTCATTTTTGCATACATTGACCTAAAATTCATATATTTTGTGTTGTATTTACTATTTTGAATGCAATTACAGAGGAAAATACAGTTCATATGATGCTTGTTTGGACCTATTATACCTAAAGAATATGCTCAATTTTCCACTTTGAATGCAATTTATGGGTGTATTAGAGTTCATGTTTGAATACATTGACCTAAAATTCATATATTTTGTGTTACATTCACTGTTTTAAATGCAATTAGTGAGGAAAATACAGTTCATATGTCAATTTTATGGACCTAATATACCTGAAGAATATGCTCAATTTTCCACTTTGAATGCAATATATGGGTATATTTAAGTTCATTTTTGCATGTATTGACCTAAAATTCATATGTAATATGTTATATTCACTGTTTTAAATGCAATAAGTGAGGAAAATACAGTTCATATGTTGATTGTATGGATCTAATATACCTAAAGAATATGCACAATTTTCCACTTTGAATGCAGTTCATTGGTATATTTGAGTTTATTTTTGCATATACCCCAATGTATCCCTCTCGTTGGGGTATAATTATATCTAGTTTTATATAGTCTGTATTATTGCATTACTTTAGACTCATCGACATGATTCGTTGTATGTGTCTGTCACCATTCTTATCTCTAGACTTGTAATATAGTCCCATGTACGTTAACGTCAGGGCCCGGAATTATAACGGATACTTAAGTTTCAGGTTTTTGCCGAGTAACAAAGAAAAGTAACGACTACAGTTGCAACATCGGAGAGATATTTGAAATACTTGAAATACAAGTACTTTAATAAGTGTGCGTTTTGACATTTTAGACGCCTGTAATATCAATGACCGGGCTCGCAAACTTTGAGGGAAAAAATCGTGAAGTTACATTTGTATCTGCGCATGGTGGACGGAGCTCCGAAAAACACGCCGAATTTTAAACATTTAACCGGTTCTCACTCGTTGGAAATAAAGAAAATACCCTCACTCGTTGGAAATAAACACTTTGACCATATTATCCGGCTGTATCACGGTATTTGCGGGGCCGAATTGTCGGTCCTAGTTATTGTAATGCAAGGCGAAGTGTATATTAGAACCTACCTCTAGTTCAGTTTGAATACTTTGAGGTACAGTAAATATAAATTCGTAACATTTTTAGACAACCATTCATTTAAGCATCTTATGATTTATACTATGAAATACAGAAGGTTAAAAGTGAACAAAAAAAGAACCACATAACCATATAGCTTCAAACGTGCTAAGGTTTGCTAAAAGAGTTATAAATTAACTTTAAAGATATGAGATGGGTTTGAAAAAAAAGCAATATAAATTAGATAGTTACACCATAATTCAAGTATTAAATGATTCTGTATAGAATGTTGTAATCATATTAGTATTTAAATTTCATTAATTAATAAGAATTTCAGACATCTAGGCTATATGATCAGATTACTTGAATAATTTGAAGGCTGTAATTACAGTGTCTCATTCGAAATATTGTTATGCTCTGGTCCCCAAAAATACAACATGACATATCAGTCAAATTCATATATACAATCTTATATTTACTGTTTTGAATGCAATTAGTGAGGAAAATATAGTTCACATTTTGATTATATTGACTTAATAAACCTAAAGAATATGCACTAATTCCCACTTTCAGTGCATTTTATTGGTATATTTGAGTTCATTTTGGAATATATTGAACTAGAATTCAAATATAATGTGTTATATGTACTATTTTGAATGCAATTACTGAGGAAAATACAGTTCACATGTTGATTGTATAGACCTAATATACATAAAGAATATGCACAATTTTCCACTTTGAATGCAATGTATGGGTACATTTGAGTTCATTGTTGCATGTATTGACCTTAAATTCATATGTAATATGTTATATTCACTGTTTTAAATGCAATTAGTGAGGAAAATACAGTTCATATGTTGATTGTATGGACCTAATATACCTAAAGAATATGCACAATTTTCCACTTTGAATGCAATATATGGGTATATTTGAGTTCATTTTTGCATACATTGACCTAAAATTCATATGTAATAAGTTATATTCACTGTTTTGAATGCTATTAATGAGGAGAATATAGTTCACCTATTGATTATATAGACCTAATATACCTAAAGAATATGCATAATTTCCACTTTGAATGCAATATATGGGTATATTAGAGTTCATTTTTGCATACATTGACCTAAAATTCATATATTTTGTGTTATATTCACTGTTGTAAATGCAATTAGTGAGGAAAATACAGTTCATATGTTGATGGTATGGACCTAATATGCCTAAAGAATAGGCACAATTTTCCACTTTGAATGCAATATATGGGTATATTTGAGTTCATTTTTGCATACATTCAACTGAAATTCATATATTTTGTGTTATATTTACCATTTTGAATGCAATTACTGAGGAAAATACAGTTCATATGTTGATTGAATGGACCTAATATACCTAAAGAATATGCACAATTTTCCACTTTGAATGCAATATATGGGTATATTTGAGTTCATTGTTGGATGTATTGACCTAAAATTCATATGTAATATGTTATATTCACTGTTTTAAATGCAATTAGTGAGGAAAATACAGTTCATAAGTTGATTGTATGGACCTAATATACCTAAAGAATATGCACAATTTTCCCCTTTGAATGCAATTGATGGGTGTATTAGAGTTCATGTTTAAATATATTGAACAAAAAATCATATGTGATATGTTATATTCACTGTTTTAAATGCAATAAGTGTGGAAAATACAGTTCATAGGTTGATTGCATGGATCTAATATAGCTAAAGAATATGCACAATTTTCCATTTTGAATGCAATATATGGGTATATTTGAGTTCATTGTTGCATGTATTGACCTTAAATTCATATGTAATAAGTTATATTCACTGTTTTGAATACAATTATTGAGGAGAATAGAGTTCACCTATTGATTATATAGGCCTAATATACCTAAAGAATATGCACAATTTCCACTTTGAATGCAATATATGGGTATATTAGAGTTCATTTTTGCATATATTGACCTTAAATTCATATATATTGTGTTATATTTACTATTTTGAATGCAATTACTGAGAAAAATACAGTTCATATATTGATTGTATGGACCTAATATACCTAAAGAATATGCACAATTTTCCACTTTGAATGCAATATATGGGTATATTTGAGTTCATTGTTGCATACAGTGACCTAAAATTCATAAGTAATATGTTATATTCACTGTTTTAAATGCAATAAGTGAGGAAAATACAGTTCATATGTTGATTGTATGGATCTAATATACCTAAAGAATATGCACAATTTTCCACTTTGAATGCAATATATGGGTATATTTTAGTTCATTTTTGCATACATTGATCTAAAATTCATATATTTTGTGTTATATTTACTATTTTGAATGCAATTACTGAGGAAAATACAGTTCATATGTTGCTTGTTTGGACCTAATATACCTAAAGAATATGCACAATTTTCCACTTTGAATGCAATTTATGGGTGTATTAGAGTTCATGTTTGAATATATTGAACTAAAATGCATATGTAATATGTTATATTCACTGTTTTAAATGCAATAAGTGAGGAAAATACAGTTCATATGTTGATTGTATGGACCTAATATACATAAAGAATATGCACAATTTTCCACTTTGAATGCAATATATGGGTATATTTGAGTTCATTGTTGGATGTATTGACCTAAAATTCATATGTAATATGTTATATTCACTGTTTTAAATGCAATTAGTGAGGAAAATACAGTTCATAAGTTGATTGTATGGACCTAATATACCTAAAGAATATGCACAATTTTCCCCTTTGAATGCAATTGATGGGTGTATTAGAGTTCATGTTTAAATATATTGAACAAAAAATCATATGTAATATGTTATATTCACTGTTTTAAATGCAATAAGTGTGGAAGATACAGTTCATAGGTTGATTGCATGGATCTAATATAGCTAAAGAATATGCACAATTTTCCACTTTGAATGCAATATATGGGTATATTTGAGTTCATTGTTGCATGTATTGACCTTAAATTCATATGTAATAAGTTATATTCACTGTTTTGAATGCAATTAGTGAGGAGAATAGAGTTCACCTATTGATTATATAGGCCTAATATACCTAAAGAATATGCACAATTTCCACTTTGAATGCAATATATGGGTATATTAGAGTTCATTTTTGCATATATTGACCTTAAATTCATATATATTGTGTTATATTTACTATTTTGAATGCAATTACTGAGAAAAATACAGTTCATATGTTGATTGTATGGACCTAATATACCTAAAGAATATGCACAATTTTCCACTTTGAATGCAATATATGGGTATATTTGAGTTCATTTTTGCATAGAGTGACCTAAAATTCATATATATTGTGTTATATTTGCTATTTTGAATGCAATTACTCAGGAAAATACAGTTCATATGTTGATTGTATGGACCTAATATACCTGAATAATATGCAAACTTTTCCACTTTGAATGCAATTTATGGTTGTATTATAGTTCATGTTTGAATATATTGAACTAAAATTCATCTGTAATAAGTTATATTTACAGTTTTGAATGCAATTAGTGAGGAAAATAGAGTTCACCTGTTGATTTTATTGACCTTATATACCTAAAGAATATGCACAATTTCCACTTTGAATGCAATATATGGGTATATTTGAGTTCATTTTTGCATATATTGACCTAAAATTCATATATATTGTGTTATATTTACTATTTTGAATGCAATTACTGAGGAAAATACAGTTCATATGTTGATTGTATGGACCTAATATACCTAAATAGTATGCAAAATTTTCCAATTTGAATGCAATTTATGGTTGTATTAGAGTTCATGTTTGAATATATTGAACTAAAATTCATATGTAATATCTTATATTCAATGTTATAAATGCAATTAGTGAGGAAAATAGAGTTCACCTGTTGATTATATTGACCTATTATACCTAAAGGATATGCAAAATATTCCACTTTGAATGCAGCTCATTGGTATATTTGAGTTTATTTTGAATATATTGAATTAAAATTCATATGTAATAAGTTATATTCACTGTTTTGAATGCAATTAGTGAGGAGAATAGAGTTCACCTATTGATTATATAGGCCTAATATACCTAAAGAATATGCACAATTTCCACTTTGAATGCAATATATGGGTATATTAGAGTTCATTTTTGCATATATTGACCTAAAATTCATATATTCCACTTTGAATGCAATGTATGTGTATATTTGAGTTCATTTTTGCATATATTGACCTAAAATTCATAAATAATGTGCTATATTTACTATTTGAATGCAATTAGTGAGGAAAATACAGTTCACAAGTTGATTGTATGGGCCTAATACACCTAAAGAATATGCACAATTTTCCACTTTGAATGCAATATATGGGTATATTTGAGTTCATTGTTGCATGTATTGACCTTAAATTCATATGGAATATGTTATATTCACTGTTTTAAATGCAATTAGTGAGGAAAATACAGTTCATATGTTGATTGTATGGACCTAATATACCAAAGAATATGCACAGTTTTCCACTTTGAATGCAATATATGGGTATATTTGAGGTCATTGTTGCATGTATTAACCATAAATTCATATGTAATATGTTATATTCACTGTTTTGAATGCAATTTGTGAGGAAAATAGAGTTACCCTATTGATTATATAGACCTAATATACCAAAGAATATGCACAATTCCCACTTTGAATGCAATATATGGGTATATTTGAGTTCATTTTTGCATACATTGACCTAAAATTCATATATTTTGTGTTGTATTTACTATTTTGAATGCAATTACAGAGGAAAATACAGTTCATATGATGCTTGTTTGGACCTATTATACCTAAAGAATATGCTCAATTTTCCACTTTGAATGCAATTTATGGGTGTATTAGAGTTCATGTTTGAATACATTGACCTAAAATTCATATATTTTGTGTTACATTCACTGTTTTAAATGCAATTAGTGAGGAAAATACAGTTCATATGTCAATTTTATGGACCTAATATACCTGAAGAATATGCTCAATTTTCCACTTTGAATGCAATATATGGGTATATTTAAGTTCATTTTTGCATGTATTGACCTAAAATTCATATGTAATATGTTATATTCACTGTTTTAAATGCAATAAGTGAGGAAAATACAGTTCATATGTTGATTGTATGGATCTAATATACCTAAAGAATATGCACAATTTTCCACTTTGAATGCAGTTCATTGGTATATTTGAGTTTATTTTTGCATATACCCCAATGTATCCCTCTCGTTGGGGTATAATTATATCTAGTTTTATATAGTCTGTATTATTGCATTACTTTAGACTCATCGACATGATTCGTTGTATGTGTCTGTCACCATTCTTATCTCTAGACTTGTAATATAGTCCCATGTACGTTAACGTCAGGGCCCGGAATTATAACGGATACTTAAGTTTCAGGTTTTTGCCGAGTAACAAAGAAAAGTAACGACTACAGTTGCAACATCGGAGAGATATTTGAAATACTTGAAATACAAGTACTTTAATAAGTGTGCGTTTTGACATTTTAGACGCCTGTAATATCAATGACCGGGCTCGCAAACTTTGAGGGAAAAAATCGTGAAGTTACATTTGTATCTGCGCATGGTGGACGGAGCTCCGAAAAACACGCCGAATTTTAAACATTTAACCGGTTCTCAGTCGTTGGAAATAAAGAAAATACCCTCACTCGTTGGAAATAAACACTTTGACCATATTATCCGGCTGTATCACGGTATTTGCGGGGCCGAATTGTCGGTCCTAGTTATTGTAATGCAAGGCGAAGTGTATATTAGAACCTACCTCTAGTTCAGTTTGAATACTTTGAGGTACAGTGAATATAAATTCGTAACATTTTTAGACAACCATTCATTTAAGCATCTTATGATTTATACTATGAAATACAGAAGGTTAAAAGTGAACAAAAAAAGAACCACATAACCATATAGCTTCAAACGTGCTAAGGTTTGCTAAAAGAGTTATAAATTAACTTTAAAGATATGAGATGGGTTTGAAAAAAAAGCAATATAAATTAGATAGTTACACCATAATTCAAGTATTAAATGATTCTGTATAGAATGTTGTAATCATATTAGTATTTAAATTTCATTAATTAATAAGAATTTCAGACATCTAGGCTATATGATCAGATTACTTGAATAATTTGAAGGCTGTAATTACAGTGTCTCATTCGAAATATTGTTATGCTCTGGTCCCCAAAAATACAACATGACATATCAGTCAAATTCATATATACAATCTTATATTTACTGTTTTGAATGCAATTAGTGAGGAAAATATAGTTCACATTTTGATTATATTGACTTAATAAACCTAAAGAATATGCACTATTTCCCACTTTCAGTGCATTTTATTGGTATATTTGAGTTCATTTTGGAATATATTGAACTAGAATTCAAATATAATGTGTTATATGTACTATTTTGAATGCAATTACTGAGGAAAATACAGTTCACATGTTGATTGTATAGACCTAATATACCTAAAGAATATGCACAATTTTCCACTTTGAATGCAATGTATGGGTACATTTGAGTTCATTGTTGCATGTATTGACCTTAAATTCATATGTAATATGTTATATTCACTGTTTTAAATGCAATTAGTGAGGAAAATACAGTTCATATGTTGATTGTATGGACCTAATATACCTAAAGAATATGCACAATTTTCCACTTTGAATGCAATATATGGGTATATTTGAGTTCATTTTTGCATACATTGACCTAAAATTCATATGTAATAAGTTATATTCACTGTTTTGCATGCTATTAATGAGGAGAATATAGTTCACCTATTGATTATATAGACCTAATATACCTAAAGAATATGCATAATTTCCACTTTGAATGCAATATATGGGTATATTAGAGTTCATTTTTGCATACATTGACCTAAAATTCATATATTTTGTGTTATATTCACTGTTGTAAATGCAATTAGTGAGGAAAATACAGTTCATATGTTGATGGTATGGACCTAATATACCTAAAGAATAGGCACAATTTTCCACTTTGAATGCAATATATGGGTATATTTGAGTTCATTTTTGCATACATTCAACTGAAATTCATATATTTTGTGTTATATTTACCATTTTGAATGCAATTACTGAGGAAAATACAGTTCATATGTTGATTGAATGGACCTAATATACCTAAAGAATATGCACAATTTTCCACTTTGAATGCAATATATGGGTATATTTGAGTTCATTGTTGGATGTATTGACCTAAAATTCATATGTAATATGTTATATTCACTGTTTTAAATGCAATTAGTGAGGAAAATACAGTTCATAAGTTGATTGTATGGACCTAATATACCTAAAGAATATGCACAATTTTCAGCTTTGAATGCAATTGATGGGTGTATTAGAGTTCATGTTTAAATATATTGAACAAAAAATCATATGTGATATGTTATATTCACTGTTTTAAATGCAATAAGTGTGGAAAATACAGTTCATAGGTTGATTGCATGGATCTAATATAGCTAAAGAATATGCACAATTTTCCATTTTGAATGCAATATATGGGTATATTTGAGTTCATTGTTGCATGTATTGACCTTAAATTCATATGTAATAAGTTATATTCACTGTTTTGAATACAATTATTGAGGAGAATAGAGTTCACCTATTGATTATATAGGCCTAATATACCTAAAGAATATGCACAATTTCCACTTTGAATGCAATATATGGGTATATTAGAGTTCATTTTTGCATATATTGACCTTAAATTCATATATATTGTGTTATATTTACTATTTTGAATGCAATTACTGAGAAAAATACAGTTCATATGTTGATTGTATGGACCTAATATACCTAAAGAATATGCACAATTTTCCACTTTGAATGCAATATATGGGTATATTTGAGTTCATTGTTGCATACAGTGACCTAAAATTCATAAGTAATATGTTATATTCACTGTTTTAAATGCAATAAGTGAGGAAAATA
>JASFXZ010000246.1:0-21563 GCA_032209605.1 Mactromeris polynyma
TGCCTCTTTTTACCTGTCAGATTACGGGCATGTTTTGACACAACATTGTCCATATCACTATCACTGTCATCATCAGAGTCAGATGATGACTCGTCGTCAGTGTCCTCAGAGGCACTAGATTCACTGCTGGACACCCTAGTTGGTGGGGGTGACCGGTGTCGGCGACTTTTCTTTGAAGACTTTTTCACATGTTTTCTTCGACTCCTATCAGTCTTTTTACTGTTTTTGTTCTTTTCTCGTGAATTTGTTTTCCTTGACGAGTCACTTAAAGAATCCGAAGATTCTTCAAAAGTGTCATTGACTACTCTTTTGGGCTTTTTCCCTCTGGGACTAGGCCTATTGTCAGTGTCATTATCAGTATCACTGGGTGATTGGTCCGGCTCGTTAGCCGAACGTTTTCGCGTTCTTACCCCCGATGGACCTGGGGTGGCTGGAGCGACCGTTTTAGATGCTACAGGACTGGTCGGTGTTTGACTCACGGACAGACGTCCCGATTTGGAAGCACTCTTCCTTTTACCGCTCATCTCTGAAATAAAGCGATACTAAAATTAAATTCCATAATATACTGCTATTAACCCTGTCAAGATGCTGGCCCATTATGGCCGACAGTTCAGGATATAGATAGTATTTGGGTAACTAAAAAAGTGTTACTGACTTATACTGCACTGTGAACTGGTAATACATCTTGACACCGTGAGGTAGGTTGGTACATGATGTAATGATAATTGTAATATATAATAATATCTGAATATTATAGCCATAGATATGCTTTGGCATTATATAATGAAATACAAAAATAAGGTATACCACCTTTAAATAGTCACTAAACACAATAACAAGGAAATTTTTAATTATTAGCACTGTATTTCAACCAAACAGGGTCTAGACATTTTAGTGTAGTCTACAAATGTTCATGTCATAGATCGGGTACAAAATAAATCAAATATTTTGGCTTTATGGCAGGGTTTACTGTAGTCTACAAATATTAATGTAAAAATCTGGGAACAAAATAGTAATAAAAAACATAAAACGTTTTGGCTCCATGGCAAGGTAAACTACTGTCAGTTGTAGAAGCCTATCATGGATACCTTCAAAACATATTTAAAGGTATATGACCCTAAACTCAAGAAATTCACTTGAGTAAGGGCAAATCAAACCACAACTCGGGGAAGAAACCTTTTCCTCAGACATAAACCCTTTTTCTCGACATAGAGTAAACAACTCCCTTTTCCCAGGCATAGGGTGAAAAACCCCTTTTCAGACATAGGGTGAAAAACCCTTTTTCTCAGACAGAGGGTGAAAAACCCCTTTTCATACATAGGGTGAAAAACCCTTTTACTCAGACAGAGGGTGAAAAAACCCCTTTACTCGTGCATAGGACGGAAAAAACCCTTTTTTCTCAGACATAGGGTGTTTATGGATATAAAACCTTGTACTCAGACAAAGGGTGAGCCCCTTTTACACGGACAAAGGGTAAACAATCCTTTTACACAGACATAGGGTGAAAAACCCTTAATTTAACACATGGTAAACAATTCTATTACATGGGCAAAGGTTAAAAAACCCTTTGAATCAGGCATAGGGTAAACAACCCTTTTATTCAAACATAGGGTAAACAACCCTTTCACACAGACGAAGGGAGAACCAATGTTGTAATTCTGGAAAAAGCCCAGTAACTTGTAACATTGGATTTATATCACTATTAACATAATGTCTGTGTATTAAACAATGATCAGAAAGAAACTTTATAACTTAACGATAGTCTACATAAAACACATTAAATACTGTGTGTAGACATAGTGTAACTAATACTCAACTGATTAAGTTGCCGTCTAACGTGGAATATTATTATTCCTCTCAATATTTTGTATAACTTTCTGTTGCCTATGTCAGACAAGTGAACTCCATCCGCAGCAAAAGCTGTGTTGATGGACTCCTCAGCCCAAAATCCCTTTAAACGCCACAAACAGGCTCCCTCTATATGTGGTAGTCGACAATCTATAAGAGTGTTGAATATATCCACTTTCCTTCGAAAAAGTTCAATGTCTACTGGATAGCGTGATGGAATACTGGGTTCAACTCTGTAAGTTGTCTGACAGACAACGACTTTTGGCACTAAGAGCAAATGCCTGATAGCGTCCACTAAATCTACAAGCTGACAGCAAGTAGCCTCGGCCTCGGCGTTATAAAGATCGTTTGTCCCAACGATGAGAATTAAAATATCTGGCTGAAAATCTTCAACAACATGAAACTGGGCTCTTAAATCACTGATCTTCGCTCCCGGAAAGCCCGAAAATTGAATTAAAAAATCTGTAGATTTAAGATTAAATGATAAATTAAGGTCCGACGACTGAATAATGAAACGTTTGAGTCTTTTGACGAAAGAGTGTCCGAATATCTGAACTTTGAAAACCATTTGCTTATCCGATTTGATTATATCCGAAAAGTGTCTTCAACAACATGCCGCCATCTTGAAATAAATGTTCTCGAAGATTATATCACAGGTAAAACACAAAACAGGTTTTTACCACTTATATAGCACTTCGAACGAAAACTGCACTACGGAAAATACAATAACAATGTCCCGTTTATATAAACGATGATAAATTGGCACAAAAAAAAAAAAAAAAAAAAAAAAAAAAAAAAAAAAAAAAAAAAAAAAAAAAAAAAAAAAAAAAAGTTATAAACGAATGAAATAGTCCAGAATAATAAATTTATAAATTAACGTCCTCCTTCATCTATATAAAATAATGGTGTGCGCATGCGTGCGGCTGAGAAATGAAGAATGGCTAAAAGCCCTTTTTTCGGACCGGTCGGAAAAAAGGTGAAATAAAAGAACCATCTCGACCATAAATTATTTTATAACTAAAATCGTATTTATCGGAAAAAAAATATTTCTCTCCGATTTTGCTCATTTTTTCAGTACTTAAACACTTACCTACCCCATCGACGAAAATGTCTTCAGCTATGCAATATATCCATTTCAAATGTTTCCCGAGGTTTTCGCAAAAATCACGTAAGGGTGGACTGGACCCTTGCGAGAATTTTTATCTTCGAAAAAGTATACATATATGTATATATTTCAATAGTGTTCATCAAGACGAACAAAATGAGGTATTACTTGACATATTTACGTGAGAAAAGTTTTCGCTATAAATTGCGTACAGGTCTAGACCTTTGCAGAATTTCATTTATCGGAAAAAAAATATTTCTCTCCGATTTTGCTCATTTTTTCAGTACTTAAACACTTACCTACCCCATCGACGAAAATGTCTTCAGCTATGCAATATATCCATTTCAAATGTTTCCCGAGGTTTTCGCAAAAATCACGTAAGGGTGGACTGGACCCTTGCGAGAATTTTTATCTTCGAAAAAGTATACATATATGTATATATTTCAATAGTGTTCATCAAGACGAACAAAATGAGGTATTACTTGACATATTTACGTGAGAAAAGTTTTCGCTATAAATTGCGTACAGGTCTAGACCTTTGCAGAATTTCATTTATCGGAAAAAAAATATTTCTCTCCGATTTTGCTCATTTTTTCAGTACTTAAACACTTACCTACCCCATCGACGAAAATGTCTTCAGCTATGCAATATATCCATTTCAAATGTTTCCCGAGGTTTTCGCAAAAATCACGTAAGGGTGGACTGGACCCTTGCGAGAATTTTTATCTTCGAAAAAGTATACATATATGTATATATTTCAATAGTGTTCATCAAGACGAACAAAATGAGGTATTACTTGACATATTTACGTGAGAAAAGTTTTCGCTATAAATTGCGTACAGGTCTAGACCTTTGCAGAATTTCATTTATCGGAAAAAAAATATTTCTCTCCGATTTTGCTCATTTTTTCAGTACTTAAACACTTACCTACCCCATCGACGAAAATGTCTTCAGCTATGCAATATATCCATTTCAAATGTTTCCCGAGGTTTTCGCAAAAATCACGTAAGGGTGGACTGGACCCTTGCGAGAATTTTTATCTTCGAAAAAGTATACATATATGTATATATTTCAATAGTGTTCATCAAGACGAACAAAATGAGGTATTACTTGACATATTTACGTGAGAAAAGTTTTCGCTATAAATTGCGTACAGGTCTAGACCTTTGCAGAATTTCATTTATCGGAAAAAAAATATTTCTCTCCGATTTTGCTCATTTTTTCAGTACTTAAACACTTACCTACCCCATCGACGAAAATGTCTTCAGCTATGCAATATATCCATTTCAAATGTTTCCCGAGGTTTTCGCAAAAATCACGTAAGGGTGGACTGGACCCTTGCGAGAATTTTTATCTTCGAAAAAGTATACATATATGTATATATTTCAATAGTGTTCATCAAGACGAACAAAATGAGGTATTACTTGACATATTTACGTGAGAAAAGTTTTCGCTATAAATTGCGTACAGGTCTAGACCTTTGCAGAATTTCATTTATCGGAAAAAAAATATTTCTCTCCGATTTTGCTCATTTTTTCAGTACTTAAACACTTACCTACCCCATCGACGAAAATGTCTTCAGCTATGCAATATATCCATTTCAAATGTTTCCCGAGGTTTTCGCAAAAATCACGTAAGGGTGGACTGGACCCTTGCGAGAATTTTTATCTTCGAAAAAGTATACATATATGTATATATTTCAATAGTGTTCATCAAGACGAACAAAATGAGGTATTACTTGACATATTTACGTGAGAAAAGTTTTCGCTATAAATTGCGTACAGGTCTAGACCTTTGCAGAATTTCATTTATCGGAAAAAAAATATTTCTCTCCGATTTTGCTCATTTTTTCAGTACTTAAACACTTACCTACCCCATCGACGAAAATGTCTTCAGCTATGCAATATATCCATTTCAAATGTTTCCCGAGGTTTTCGCAAAAATCACGTAAGGGTGGACTGGACCCTTGCGAGAATTTTTATCTTCGAAAAAGTATACATATATGTATATATTTCAATAGTGTTCATCAAGACGAACAAAATGAGGTATTACTTGACATATTTACGTGAGAAAAGTTTTCGCTATAAATTGCGTACAGGTCTAGACCTTTGCAGAATTTCATTTATCGGAAAAAAAATATTTCTCTCCGATTTTGCTCATTTTTTCAGTACTTAAACACTTACCTACCCCATCGACGAAAATGTCTTCAGCTATGCAATATATCCATTTCAAATGTTTCCCGAGGTTTTCGCAAAAATCACGTAAGGGTGGACTGGACCCTTGCGAGAATTTTTATCTTCGAAAAAGTATACATATATGTATATATTTCAATAGTGTTCATCAAGACGAACAAAATGAGGTATTACTTGACATATTTACGTGAGAAAAGTTTTCGCTATAAATTGCGTACAGGTCTAGACCTTTGCAGAATTTCATTTATCGGAAAAAAAATATTTCTCTCCGATTTTGCTCATTTTTTCAGTACTTAAACACTTACCTACCCCATCGACGAAAATGTCTTCAGCTATGCAATATATCCATTTCAAATGTTTCCCGAGGTTTTCGCAAAAATCACGTAAGGGTGGACTGGACCCTTGCGAGAATTTTTATCTTCGAAAAAGTATACATATATGTATATATTTCAATAGTGTTCATCAAGACGAACAAAATGAGGTATTACTTGACATATTTACGTGAGAAAAGTTTTCGCTATAAATTGCGTACAGGTCTAGACCTTTGCAGAATTTCATTTATCGGAAAACAAATATTTCTCTCCGATTTTGCTCATTTTTTCAGTACTTAAACACTTACCTACCCCATCGACGAAAATGTCTTCAGCTATGCAATATATCCATTTCAAATGTTTCCCGAGGTTTTCGCAAAAATCACGTAAGGGTGGACTGGACCCTTGCGAGAATTTTTATCTTCGAAAAAGTATACATATATGTATATATTTCAATAGTGTTCATCAAGACGAACAAAATGAGGTATTACTTGACATATTTACGTGAGAAAAGTTTTCGCTATAAATTGCGTACAGGTCTAGACCTTTGCAGAATTTCATTTATCGGAAAAAAAATATTTCTCTCCGATTTTGCTCATTTTTTCAGTACTTAAACACTTACCTACCCCATCGACGAAAATGTCTTCAGCTATGCAATATATCCATTTCAAATGTTTCCCGAGGTTTTCGCAAAAATCACGTAAGGGTGGACTGGACCCTTGCGAGAATTTTTATCTTCGAAAAAGTATACATATATGTATATATTTCAATAGTGTTCATCAAGACGAACAAAATGAGGTATTACTTGACATATTTACGTGAGAAAAGTTTTCGCTATAAATTGCGTACAGGTCTAGACCTTTGCAGAATTTCATTTATCGGAAAAAAAATATTTCTCTCCGATTTTGCTCATTTTTTCAGTACTTAAACACTTACCTACCCCATCGACGAAAATGTCTTCAGCTATGCAATATATCCATTTCAAATGTTTCCCGAGGTTTTCGCAAAAATCACGTAAGGGTGGACTGGACCCTTGCGAGAATTTTTATCTTCGAAAAAGTATACATATATGTATATATTTCAATAGTGTTCATCAAGACGAACAAAATGAGGTATTACTTGACATATTTACGTGAGAAAAGTTTTCGCTATAAATTGCGTACAGGTCTAGACCTTTGCAGAATTTCATTTATCGGAAAAAAAATATTTCTCTCCGATTTTGCTCATTTTTTCAGTACTTAAACACTTACCTACCCCATCGACGAAAATGTCTTCAGCTATGCAATATATCCATTTCAAATGTTTCCCGAGGTTTTCGCAAAAATCACGTAAGGGTGGACTGGACCCTTGCGAGAATTTTTATCTTCGAAAAAGTATACATATATGTATATATTTCAATAGTGTTCATCAAGACGAACAAAATGAGGTATTACTTGACATATTTACGTGAGAAAAGTTTTCGCTATAAATTGCGTACAGGTCTAGACCTTTGCAGAATTTCATTTATCGGAAAAAAAATATTTCTCTCCGATTTTGCTCATTTTTTCAGTACTTAAACACTTACCTACCCCATCGACGAAAATGTCTTCAGCTATGCAATATATCCATTTCAAATGTTTCCCGAGGTTTTCGCAAAAATCACGTAAGGGTGGACTGGACCCTTGCGAGAATTTTTATCTTCGAAAAAGTATACATATATGTATATATTTCAATAGTGTTCATCAAGACGAACAAAATGAGGTATTACTTGACATATTTACGTGAGAAAAGTTTTCGCTATAAATTGCGTACAGGTCTAGACCTTTGCAGAATTTCATTTATCGGAAAAAAAATATTTCTCTCCGATTTTGCTCATTTTTTCAGTACTTAAACACTTACCTACCCCATCGACGAAAATGTCTTCAGCTATGCAATATATCCATTTCAAATGTTTCCCGAGGTTTTCGCAAAAATCACGTAAGGGTGGACTGGACCCTTGCGAGAATTTTTATCTTCGAAAAAGTATACATATATGTATATATTTCAATAGTGTTCATCAAGACGAACAAAATGAGGTATTACTTGACATATTTACGTGAGAAAAGTTTTCGCTATAAATTGCGTACAGGTCTAGACCTTTGCAGAATTTCATTTATCGGAAAAAAAATATTTCTCTCCGATTTTGCTCATTTTTTCAGTACTTAAACACTTACCTACCCCATCGACGAAAATGTCTTCAGCTATGCAATATATCCATTTCAAATGTTTCCCGAGGTTTTCGCAAAAATCACGTAAGGGTGGACTGGACCCTTGCGAGAATTTTTATCTTCGAAAAAGTATACATATATGTATATATTTCAATAGTGTTCATCAAGACGAACAAAATGAGGTATTACTTGACATATTTACGTGAGAAAAGTTTTCGCTATAAATTGCGTACAGGTCTAGACCTTTGCAGAATTTCATTTATCGGAAAAAAAATATTTCTCTCCGATTTTGCTCATTTTTTCAGTACTTAAACACTTACCTACCCCATCGACGAAAATGTCTTCAGCTATGCAATATATCCATTTCAAATGTTTCCCGAGGTTTTCGCAAAAATCACGTAAGGGTGGACTGGACCCTTGCGAGAATTTTTATCTTCGAAAAAGTATACATATATGTATATATTTCAATAGTGTTCATCAAGACGAACAAAATGAGGTATTACTTGACATATTTACGTGAGAAAAGTTTTCGCTATAAATTGCGTACAGGTCTAGACCTTTGCAGAATTTCATTTATCGGAAAAAAAATATTTCTCTCCGATTTTGCTCATTTTTTCAGTACTTAAACACTTACCTACCCCATCGACGAAAATGTCTTCAGCTATGCAATGTATCCATTTCAAATGTTTCCCGAGGTTTTCGCAAAAATCACGTAAGGGTGGACTGGACCCTTGCGAGAATTTTTATCTTCGAAAAAGTATACATATATGTATATATTTCAATAGTGTTCATCAAGACGAACAAAATGAGGTATTACTTGACATATTTACGTGAGAAAAGTTTTCGCTATAAATTGCGTACAGGTCTAGACCTTTGCAGAATTTCATTTATCGGAAAAAAAATATTTCTCTCCGATTTTGCTCATTTTTTCAGTACTTAAACACTTACCTACCCCATCGACGAAAATGTCTTCAGCTATGCAATATATCCATTTCAAATGTTTCCCGAGGTTTTCGCAAAAATCACGTAAGGGTGGACTGGACCCTTGCGAGAATTTTTATCTTCGAAAAAGTATACATATATGTATATATTTCAATAGTGTTCATCAAGACGAACAAAATGAGGTATTACTTGACATATTTACGTGAGAAAAGTTTTCGCTATAAATTGCGTACAGGTCTAGACCTTTGCAGAATTTCATTTATCGGAAAAAAAATATTTCTCTCCGATTTTGCTCATTTTTTCAGTACTTAAACACTTACCTACCCCATCGACGAAAATGTCTTCAGCTATGCAATATATCCATTTCAAATGTTTCCCGAGGTTTTCGCAAAAATCACGTAAGGGTGGACTGGACCCTTGCGAGAATTTTTATCTTCGAAAAAGTATACATATATGTATATATTTCAATAGTGTTCATCAAGACGAACAAAATGAGGTATTACTTGACATATTTACGTGAGAAAAGTTTTCGCTATAAATTGCGTACAGGTCTAGACCTTTGCAGAATTTCATTTATCGAAAAAAAAATATTTCTCTCCGATTTTGCTCATTTTTTCAGTACTTAAACACTTACCTACCCCATCGACGAAAATGTCTTCAGCTATGCAATATATCCATTTCAAATGTTTCCCGAGGTTTTCGCAAAAATCACGTAAGGGTGGACTGGACCCTTGCGAGAATTTTTATCTTCGAAAAAGTATACATATATGTATATATTTCAATAGTGTTCATCAAGACGAACAAAATGAGGTATTACTTGACATATTTACGTGAGAAAAGTTTTCGCTATAAATTGCGTACAGGTCTAGACCTTTGCAGAATTTCATTTATCGGAAAAAAAATATTTCTCTCCGATTTTGCTCATTTTTTCAGTACTTAAACACTTACCTACCCCATCGACGAAAATGTCTTCAGCTATGCAATATATCCATTTCAAATGTTTCCCGAGGTTTTCGCAAAAATCACGTAAGGGTGGACTGGACCCTTGCGAGAATTTTTATCTTCGAAAAAGTATACATATATGTATATATTTCAATAGTGTTCATCAAGACGAACAAAATGAGGTATTACTTGACATATTTACGTGAGAAAAGTTTTCGCTATAAATTGCGTACAGGTCTAGACCTTTGCAGAATTTCATTTATCGGAAAAAAAATATTTCTCTCCGATTTTGCTCATTTTTTCAGTACTTAAACACTTACCTACCCCATCGACGAAAATGTCTTCAGCTATGCAATATATCCATTTCAAATGTTTCCCGAGGTTTTCGCAAAAATCACGTAAGGGTGGACTGGACCCTTGCGAGAATTTTTATCTTCGAAAAAGTATACATATATGTATATATTTCAATAGTGTTCATCAAGACGAACAAAATGAGGTATTACTTGACATATTTACGTGAGAAAAGTTTTCGCTATAAATTGCGTACAGGTCTAGACCTTTGCAGAATTTCATTTATCGGAAAAAAAATATTTCTCTCCGATTTTGCTCATTTTTTCAGTACTTAAACACTTACCTACCCCATCGACGAAAATGTCTTCAGCTATGCAATATATCCATTTCAAATGTTTCCCGAGGTTTTCGCAAAAATCACGTAAGGGTGGACTGGACCCTTGCGAGAATTTTTATCTTCGAAAAAGTATACATATATGTATATATTTCAATAGTGTTCATCAAGACGAACAAAATGAGGTATTACTTGACATATTTACGTGAGAAAAGTTTTCGCTATAAATTGCGTACAGGTCTAGACCTTTGCAGAATTTCATTTATCGGAAAAAAAATATTTCTCTCCGATTTTGCTCATTTTTTCAGTACTTAAACACTTACCTACCCCATCGACGAAAATGTCTTCAGCTATGCAATATATCCATTTCAAATGTTTCCCGAGGTTTTCGCAAAAATCACGTAAGGGTGGACTGGACCCTTGCGAGAATTTTTATCTTCGAAAAAGTATACATATATGTATATATTTCAATAGTGTTCATCAAGACGAACAAAATGAGGTATTACTTGACATATTTACGTGAGAAAAGTTTTCGCTATAAATTGCGTACAGGTCTAGACCTTTGCAGAATTTCATTTATCGGAAAAAAAATATTTCTCTCCGATTTTGCTCATTTTTTCAGTACTTAAACACTTACCTACCCCATCGACGAAAATGTCTTCAGCTATGCAATATATCCATTTCAAATGTTTCCCGAGGTTTTCGCAAAAATCACGTAAGGGTGGACTGGACCCTTGCGAGAATTTTTATCTTCGAAAAAGTATACATATATGTATATATTTCAATAGTGTTCATCAAGACGAACAAAATGAGGTATTACTTGACATATTTACGTGAGAAAAGTTTTCGCTATAAATTGCGTACAGGTCTAGACCTTTGCAGAATTTCAGTTTATAACATATATACAAGCATATAAATATATACAGTAAAAGAGTTGAAATTTTGTATTATCTGGGTATGATATTTCGCCATCACCAGATAATACGATATTTCGTTAGTTTATAACATACATGTATATACAAGCCGCCAAACAACATTGTTAACAAATAAACCATAATAGTTTTTAAAATAAATAAATAAAAGTATTGGATAACATACTGTAGTTAAAATAAGAGGATGGAGGTTTGGGAGGAGGAGGAAAAAAGTTATAAACGAATGAAATAGTCCAGAATAATAAATTTATAAATTAACGTCCTCCTTCATCTATATAAAATAATGGTGTGCGCATGCGTGCGGCTGAGAAATGAAGAATGGCTAAAAGCCCTTTTTTCGGACCGGTCGGAAAAAAGGTGAAATAAAAGAACCATCTCGACCATAAATTATTTTATAACTAAAATCGTATTTATAGCCATCTAGTGGTTCTGTATGTGTCTCAAGAGTTACGAAGCTTGTTATACAAAATTAAAACAAACACAAGGGTTGAGTTAGAATATGGGCTTTTATTAAAGCCAGTAAAACCAACCAAACAATAAGTTTATAACATATATACAAGCATATAAATATATACAGTAAAAGAGTTGAAATTTTGTATTATCTGGGTATGATATTTCGCCAAAACATAAAGAGCAGAGAGGTAATGAACTGATTTTTATGGCCGCCCAGACAATGGAACTCTTGACACTGGTATAAACCATATGATAAAAGTTTGAAATGTATGCAATTATGCAATGATTCTTCAAAATAAACATTATAATTAACTACTGTAATACAAGTAAAGATATAAAAATAAGATATCCTTCAGCATATAATTTATATAGCTATCTAAGTCATGATAACTAAATAAACAAATAGGTAATACAACTCTTACTACGACAATACTGTACGTATTATATATAGAATGAATTAAATATTTTCTGAGACATTAGTACCAACACTTATACATGTAACAAACAGTCTGCACTTCAGCCATTTACAAAAATTAGGTATAATGACTGTTTACAGAGTATACCATTTAACACATTTTTGCCGTGTTTCCGTTTGTACATGAACAGCAGTAAATCTCAATACCAACCCACATTGGTTGTCTCCCTTTAAATATACCAAACCAGTATGCTCTTTTTGCCGCTCATGTCAGTCAAAAATATTTAACATAGGATAATGTAACAAGCACTTAAATAAGCTAACCAGTACTGTGCCAACATAATTACTTAGAAAGTACTATATCTGCCATGAACTACATATTATGTAAATTAACACAATGAACAACAACTTGTCAGACCATCAGGAATAAGCAAAAGCAACATAAATGTATATGTACTGGTCTGCATTTGACAGTTAACCCCTAATACATCTTACAACATTAAACCAAGGTTTACAGAAATTGCTGCTCCTGTCAGTCAATTAGTTAACCCCCGGTGTATGTCACATGGCTACTTGAACCCAATTTTGTTGTTTCTTGAAAACACAATAATATACATATCGCATAAAAGGCTACTATGACAGTGCAATTATCAAAAACCAAAACACTAACAACCCTTTATGCGAACAAACAAACAGAAAATAATAATTTTGTCAGCCTCTAGTCATTACCCTTTTGCAGCACAATTACAAACCAACACCTTGCTGCTCCTGTCAGTCAAACCGTCAATATGCCACTATGCCGCAGAAGTGCAAAAAACAAAAACAATGCTGATACACAACTAACATAAATCTGTTGCATAAACAATGTAAACATAAATGAAATGGTTTGCTGCTCATGTCAGTCAAACCGCCGATATGCCATTATGCTGCATAAATGCAAAAAACAAAACATTGCTGATACATAGTAAACATAAATCTGTTGCATAAACAATGTAAACATAAATGAAATGGTTTGCTGCTCATGTCAGTCAAACCGCCGATATGCCATTATGCTGCATAAATGCAAAAAACAAAACATTGCTGATACATGGTAAACATAAATCTGTTGCATATACAATGTAAACATAAATAAATGGTTTGCTGCTCATGTCAGTCAAAACAAAAATATACATTTAGCATAAACTGTAATACCAGAAAGGTACAGTGTTCTTTAGTAAATGCGATATAACAACAAAGCCTATAATACAAGTAAGGCATTTAAGTGAGACAAGGTAAAAATGAGGCAGTCTGCGTTAACATATTAAGATTTCAAATTTTTGGGGCGTAAATACGAATAAAAAGCATTTGATTGCCATCTACCCAGTTTGCGTATTTGGGAATCTGAGAAGTTTTGAGAATGTGCATGGGTTGCCCCCCCTATGCGAAAACTGTGAGACGTGTATATTTTTGGGTCCAGACCCATTTTTGTTACACAAGACCTCAATATCTTGCCAAATTGTTTAATATTGATTGGTTTGCCTGCTTTATTGATGAATAATGGGCCGTTTCTAGTTGACCGCACATTCATGAAACTGTGGATTGATAACACTGGACAAACTTTTGTGAGCTTGATGGGTTTCAGTGTCAAATGGAAAGGGGACTTTGAATGTTTATAGTCATTCAGCGATAATGATAGCTTTACTGGATGACCTCCCTTTGTTTTCACAATTACGTTGGGATAAAGTAGAGTATGATTAGCATTTTTTGATAAGGCTATCTCCCCAACTCTTAGCAAAGCAAAGAAAGCAATGCAGAACATAGCTTGGACCAATATGATATTGTATGTGTGTTTGAACACCTTTGGTATGGTTGCAACCAGCTTTTTAAGTATGCTTAAAGTAATTGGTTGTCTTTTGTCTGAACTAGGAGAAAAATGCTTATAGCCTTTAAGTATATTTCTTATGATAAAATTCTGACCCGAACATTTTTTGCCTAGTAGCTGGTTAATGTAGTTGAGGGCTGATAACTTGGAACGGATGGTCGAGTATTTCATGCCCGAGTAATAACAAAACGCAATGAATGATGTGAGCTTAGCATTCGATATTTTGCGAGTATTCTGATAGCCGTAATAGCGCATGTGGAAAGAACTGAACAGTTTAAAAGCTGCCTTGTAAGATTGCCTTGTGCTTTTAGCCAAGGAGTTTTCCAATAACTTGCTGACTATCTTTTTTAGTGGTGTTCTGTCAGATCCTTTGGAATGATAGTGGGTTCGTGATCTGCCCATGGAGCTTTTTGCAAGAACTCTGATATCTGTAAACGAGAAAGTTTGTCCGGTAAATTATTTGATTTGCCAGGTACGTGTTCTGATCTGACAAGAATATTGAACTTCATACAAGCTAGGACTAGACGCCTAACTAAATGCATAATGGTACTATCCTTGCATGATTGCTTATTTATGATGTGTACTACAGCATAATTGTCAGAATGTAACACTATACATTTGTTAACCAATTTGGAACCCCAAATTTCTAACGCTAAAACTATGGGAAATAATTCCTTATAGGTTATATTGAGACACTGAAGGTGTTCTGGCCAAGTTCCATAAAACCAATGTGATTTGAAAATTGCACCGTAACCAATGGATCCTGAAGCATCAGTAAACAAATGTAATGTATCATTTGTCAACCATTTCTTATCCAGAAGAATATGCTTGCCATTGAAATGACGAATGAACAAAAACCAAGCTTCTAAATCCCTTCTCCCCTCTTTATTAAGTGTAATCCTATGATGGGGTTTTGTAACGCCTTTCGTCAAATCAATCAGACGCCTAAGGAAAGCTCTACCAGGAAGAACTACTTGACAGCAGAAATTAAGAAGCCCTAGAAGAGACTGCATATCTTGAAGTTTAATTTTTCTCTTACATTTGCAAGCTGATAACAAAATGTTTAATTTTGAAAGTTTGTCTGATGGCAGGCGAGCCTCCATAGCAATAGAGTCAAGTTCTAAACCCATAAATGTGATAACCGTCGTGGCAGTTACGGTTTTTTCCTGTTTTATCGGGACCCCTACTGCTTTACATAAATCAAGAAAAACGTTCAAATCTGATTTGCATTTGTCTGAATTATTTGGACCCACAAAAAGAAAATCATCCAAAATATGCAGTATGTTCTTTATGCCCAGCTTAGTTTGTGATATCCATTTTAAACCTGAACTGAAACGATCGAAAATAGCACATGATGAACTAGCCCCCATGGGAAGTGCTCTATCATAATAGTATGAATTATCAAATTTGAAACCCAAAATAGGGTAATCAGATGGATGTATAGGGATTATGCGATAGGCTGAATCAATATCTGTTTTTGCCATAAGACAACCTTGACCTACTTCTTGGACCATGGTAACAGCTTGGTCAAAAGATGAGTATTGGACTGTGGCTAATGATGGGTCAATGAAATCATTCACTGAATTGCCACAAGGATAGCTAAGATGATGAATTAGTCTAAAACTGTTCGCTTCTTTTTTGGGCACAATGCCAATTGGACTTATCCTGAAATCCTTAAAGGGGGGTTGTGGAAATGGACCTGCAATGCGATTTAATTGCAACTCTTTATCCAGTTTTGATAAAACCACGTCAGGAAATTCCAAGCAAGATTTCAGATTTGTTGAAGTACAAGGACATCTGTCACCTAAATAACCTAACTTAAAACCATTTTCAAAACCTGTTATTAAGTATTCTTCAAAGTGGTACCCTTTTAACCAAAAAGACAGTGGATTTAATCGTATAGGAGAATGACTGACCCAATCTTTATGTGTGCTTAGGTTTGCTGTGTAATTTTGGTTGTGAGGAGTTTTGACTAGACTGTGTTGCTGTTTGAGAACCGGTGGCAACCTGTTTGGAACTGAACTGGCAGAATTTTGCGGAATGGGGACCGCGACAGAATCCACAGATATGTGGGAAGCATTTGGTGGATGAGCAAGATCCTTTTCTATTGAACGGCCAGCATGTGTTTGACAGGTAGGAATTTCGCGAATAGGATTTGTCCCCTCCGTATTTGGGAAAGTTTGACCTTGATGGATTTGAGAATGAGTTCCCAAACCGACGTTGACGAAAGGGCTGGTTATTTAATGACGAGGTTGTTGCTCGTATCCAAAACTCTGAATGTAGTTGGTCCCAAGGAATTTGAACATGTTCACGGAGCTGACGGAATTGGTAGTCATACCGGGCCCATGCTTGATTGCCATGTTTAGCATCCAAATCCCGGACCAATTCCCCATATTTCATTAAGGCTGGAGTTTCCTTAGGGTATTTTTTTGAGTATATAGCCACAAACCTCAAAAAAGCTGTGGTCCATTGACTAATGGAGTAAATCTTTTGTTTATTTTTCGAAGGAACAATATTTATACTTGAATTTCCCCTCGATTCGTTCACTTTCAACTGAAAGGATGTATTGCCACTGTAATCCTGGCCAAAATTTACAGGCAATAAATGAGAAAAATCAACATACTTATGGCTTTTAATTTTACGTTTTAGTTTTTTACTTAGTTGGGCTGTTATAGGGGCCTCTAAAGGATGAAAAGACTGCCTCTTTTTACCTGTCAGATTACGGGCATGTTTTGACACAACATTGTCCATATCACTATCACTGTCATCATCAGAGTCAGATGATGACTCGTCGTCAGTGTCCTCAGAGGCACTAGATTCACTGCTGGACACCCTAGTTGGTGGGGGTGACCGGTGTCGGCGACTTTTCTTTGAAGACTTTTTCACATGTTTTCTTCGACTCCTATCAGTCTTTTTACTGTTTTTGTTCTTTTCTCGTGAATTTGTTTTCCTTGACGAGTCACTTAAAGAATCCGAAGATTCTTCAAAAGTGTCATTGACTACTCTTTTGGGCTTTTTCCCTCTGGGACTAGGCCTATTGTCAGTGTCATTATCAGTATCACTGGGTGATTGGTCCGGCTCGTTAGCCGAACGTTTTCGCGTTCTTACCCCCGATGGACCTGGGGTGGCTGGAGCGACCGTTTTAGATGCTACAGGACTGGTCGGTGTTTGACTCACGGACAGACGTCCCGATTTGGAAGCACTCTTCCTTTTACCGCTCATCTCTGAAATAAAGCGATACTAAAATTAAATTCCATAATATACTGCTATTAACCCTGTCAAGATGCTGGCCCATTATGGCCGACAGTTCAGGATATAGATAGTATTTGGGTAACTAAAAAAGTGTTACTGACTTATACTGCACTGTGAACTGGTAATACATCTTGACACCGTGAGGTAGGTTGGTACATGATGTAATGATAATTGTAATATATAATAATATCTGAATATTATAGCCATAGATATGCTTTGGCATTATATAATGAAATACAAAAATAAGGTATACCACCTTTAAATAGTCACTAAACACAATAACAAGGAAATTTTTAATTATTAGCACTGTATTTCAACCAAACAGGGTCTAGACATTTTAGTGTAGTCTACAAATGTTCATGTCATAGATCGGGTACAAAATAAATCAAATATTTTGGCTTTATGGCAGGGTTTACTGTAGTCTACAAATATTAATGTAAAAATCTGGGAACAAAATAGTAATAAAAAACATAAAACGTTTTGGCTCCATGGCAAGGTAAACTACTGTCAGTTGTAGAAGCCTATCATGGATACCTTCAAAACATATTTAAAGGTATATGACCCTAAACTCAAGAAATTCACTTGAGTAAGGGCAAATCAAACCACAACTCGGGGAAGAAACCTTTTCCTCAGACATAAACCCTTTTTCTCGACATAGAGTAAACAACTCCCTTTTCCCAGGCATAGGGTGAAAAACCCCTTTTCAGACATAGGGTGAAAAACCCTTTTTCTCAGACAGAGGGTGAAAAACCCCTTTTCATACATAGGGTGAAAAACCCTTTTACTCAGACAGAGGGTGAAAAAACCCCTTTACTCGTGCATAGGACGGAAAAAACCCTTTTTTCTCAGACATAGGGTGTTTATGGATATAAAACCTTGTACTCAGACAAAGGGTGAGCCCCTTTTACACGGACAAAGGGTAAACAATCCTTTTACACAGACATAGGGTGAAAAACCCTTAATTTAACACATGGTAAACAATTCTATTACATGGGCAAAGGTTAAAAAACCCTTTGAATCAGGCATAGGGTAAACAACCCTTTTATTCAAACATAGGGTAAACAACCCTTTCACACAGACGAAGGGAGAACCAATGTTGTAATTCTGGAAAAAGCCCAGTAACTTGTAACATTGGATTTATATCACTATTAACATAATGTCTGTGTATTAAACAATGATCAGAAAGAAACTTTATAACTTAACGATAGTCTACATAAAACACATTAAATACTGTGTGTAGACATAGTGTAACTAATACTCAACTGATTAAGTTGCCGTCTAACGTGGAATATTATTATTCCTCTCAATATTTTGTATAACTTTCTGTTGCCTATGTCAGACAAGTGAACTCCATCCGCAGCAAAAGCTGTGTTGATGGACTCCTCAGCCCAAAATCCCTTTAAACGCCACAAACAGGCTCCCTCTATATGTGGTAGTCGACAATCTATAAGAGTGTTGAATATATCCACTTTCCTTCGAAAAAGTTCAATGTCTACTGGATAGCGTGATGGAATACTGGGTTCAACTCTGTAAGTTGTCTGACAGACAACGACTTTTGGCACTAAGAGCAAATGCCTGATAGCGTCCACTAAATCTACAAGCTGACAGCAAGTAGCCTCGGCCTCGGCGTTATAAAGATCGTTTGTCCCAACGATGAGAATTAAAATATCTGGCTGAAAATCTTCAACAACATGAAACTGGGCTCTTAAATCACTGATCTTCGCTCCCGGAAAGCCCGAAAATTGAATTAAAAAATCTGTAGATTTAAGATTAAATGATAAATTAAGGTCCGACGACTGAATAATGAAACGTTTGAGTCTTTTGACGAAAGAGTGTCCGAATATCTGAACTTTGAAAACCATTTGCTTATCCGATTTGATTATATCCGAAAAGTGTCTTCAACAACATGCCGCCATCTTGAAATAAATGTTCTCGAAGATTATATCACAGGTAAAACACAAAACAGGTTTTTACCACTTATATAGCACTTCGAACGAAAACTGCACTACGGAAAATACAATAACAATGTCCCGTTTATATAAACGATGATAAATTGGCACAAAAAAAAAAAAAAAAAAAAAAAAAAAAAAAAAAAAAAAAAAAAAAAAAAAAAAAAAAAAAAAAAGTTATAAACGAATGAAATAGTCCAGAATAATAAATTTATAAATTAACGTCCTCCTTCATCTATATAAAATAATGGTGTGCGCATGCGTGCGGCTGAGAAATGAAGAATGGCTAAAAGCCCTTTTTTCGGACCGGTCGGAAAAAAGGTGAAATAAAAGAACCATCTCGACCATAAATTATTTTATAACTAAAATCGTATTTATCGGAAAAAAAATATTTCTCTCCGATTTTGCTCATTTTTTCAGTACTTAAACACTTACCTACCCCATCGACGAAAATGTCTTCAGCTATGCAATATATCCATTTCAAATGTTTCCCGAGGTTTTCGCAAAAATCACGTAAGGGTGGACTGGACCCTTGCGAGAATTTTTATCTTCGAAAAAGTATACATATATGTATATATTTCAATAGTGTTCATCAAGACGAACAAAATGAGGTATTACTTGACATATTTACGTGAGAAAAGTTTTCGCTATAAATTGCGTACAGGTCTAGACCTTTGCAGAATTTCATTTATCGGAAAAAAAATATTTCTCTCCGATTTTGCTCATTTTTTCAGTACTTAAACACTTACCTACCCCATCGACGAAAATGTCTTCAGCTATGCAATATATCCATTTCAAATGTTTCCCGAGGTTTTCGCAAAAATCACGTAAGGGTGGACTGGACCCTTGCGAGAATTTTTATCTTCGAAAAAGTATACATATATGTATATATTTCAATAGTGTTCATCAAGACGAACAAAATGAGGTATTACTTGACATATTTACGTGAGAAAAGTTTTCGCTATAAATTGCGTACAGGTCTAGACCTTTGCAGAATTTCATTTATCGGAAAAAAAATATTTCTCTCCGATTTTGCTCATTTTTTCAGTACTTAAACACTTACCTACCCCATCGACGAAAATGTCTTCAGCTATGCAATATATCCATTTCAAATGTTTCCCGAGGTTTTCGCAAAAATCACGTAAGGGTGGACTGGACCCTTGCGAGAATTTTTATCTTCGAAAAAGTATACATATATGTATATATTTCAATAGTGTTCATCAAGACGAACAAAATGAGGTATTACTTGACATATTTACGTGAGAAAAGTTTTCGCTATAAATTGCGTACAGGTCTAGACCTTTGCAGAATTTCATTTATCGGAAAAAAAATATTTCTCTCCGATTTTGCTCATTTTTTCAGTACTTAAACACTTACCTACCCCATCGACGAAAATGTCTTCAGCTATGCAATATATCCATTTCAAATGTTTCCCGAGGTTTTCGCAAAAATCACGTAAGGGTGGACTGGACCCTTGCGAGAATTTTTATCTTCGAAAAAGTATACATATATGTATATATTTCAATAGTGTTCATCAAGACGAACAAAATGAGGTATTACTTGACATATTTACGTGAGAAAAGTTTTCGCTATAAATTGCGTACAGGTCTAGACCTTTGCAGAATTTCATTTATCGGAAAAAAAATATTTCTCTCCGATTTTGCTCATTTTTTCAGTACTTAAACACTTACCTACCCCATCGACGAAAATGTCTTCAGCTATGCAATATATCCATTTCAAATGTTTCCCGAGGTTTTCGCAAAAATCACGTAAGGGTGGACTGGACCCTTGCGAGAATTTTTATCTTCGAAAAAGTATACATATATGTATATATTTCAATAGTGTTCATCAAGACGAACAAAATGAGGTATTACTTGACATATTTACGTGAGAAAAGTTTTCGCTATAAATTGCGTACAGGTCTAGACCTTTGCAGAATTTCATTTATCGGAAAAAAATATTTCTCTCCGATTTTGCTCATTTTTTCAGTACTTAAACACTTACCTACCCCATCGACGAAAATGTCTTCAGCTATGCAATATATCCATTTCAAATGTTTCCCGAGGTTTTCGCAAAAATCACGTAAGGGTGGACTTGGACCCTTGCGAGAATTTTTATCTTCGAAAAAGTATACATATATGTATATATTTCAATAGTGTTCATCAAGACGAACAAAATGAGGTATTACTTGACATATTTACGTGAGAAAAGTTTTCGCTATAAATTGCGTACAGGTCTAGACCTTTGCAGAATTTCATTTATCGGAAAAAAAATATTCTCTCTCCGATTTTGCTCATTTTTTCAGTACTTAAACACTTACCTACCCCATCGACGAAAATGTCTTCAGCTATGCAATATATCCATTTCAAATGTTTCCCGAGGTTTTCGCAAAAATCACGTAAGGGTGGACTGGACCCTTGCGAGAATTTTTATCTTCGAAAAAGTATACATATATGTATATATTTCAATAGTGTTCATCAAGACGAACAAAATGAGGTATTACTTGACATATTTACGTGAGAAAAGTTTTCGCTATAAATTGCGTACAGG
>JASFXZ010000247.1:0-21440 GCA_032209605.1 Mactromeris polynyma
TACTTACTGAACATGCTCCTGATGTCATTGAAGCTGGAATCTCTATTGCCACATCATTGGTCAGGCAAACAACTACATAATCTAGTGGTTGCTTTACACTCCTACAATATTGATGACAAAAACTTATTTAACACTTTTAAGCTTGAAGATTACTAATGATTGCCAAATGTACCAGGTTCAAACCCAGGCCACCACATACCAAATTCATTACTCTTACTTATGCGGGCTTTATACAACCATTTTACTGGTATGCTTATCAAAGTAACCAAACTTTATTGTCAAATTTATTTATTATAACAGATAATCACAGTAACAAAGGCCAACACAATAAGGGTAGTTATTGAAAGACTCATCATAACTTGCTTGCTTATTGCAAAGGTGGTACTTGTTACAATACAGTCTAATTATACTGGTAAGACGAGTCAGTCGGCATGATTTAACGGATATATAACATTCAAAAATGGATTTAACATTCCAAAGTAACAAAACTTGAATCAAACTGGATTAAACATTCCAAAGTAACAAAACTTGAATCAAACTAACAATTAAACAAACAAGAGGACCTCAGAGCCGCTCATCTCTAAGACTCATGAAGATTAAACAAAAATATGGCCCATAGATCAAAATATCAAATTTCAGGCACTTATAGGGGCTGTTATTCTAGAACCTTTAGATCTTATGGTTTTGTTATAAGTATAGCCTCATTCTTCTTTTGAGCAGACAAAACTTAATGTCTGGTCTTTGCAGGGGCTGTTACTCTAGAAACAATAGTGGAATGGTAGTCATTTGAATAAATTGGGGTCATATGCTTAAGTCTTAAATCAAATGTCATCAGCACTTCTATCCTGCAGATCAAGTGTTGACACTTGTACAGACAATGAGTGATCACAAAACACACATTTGTCACTATGAGACAGGTGAGCTAAATTTAACTTCAATAATAACAACTTCTTTAAATTTATACATCATGTCACATTTCCTTGCAAACTGAAAATTGTATTATGAATATTATACATAATTATGACATTAACAGGAGTATACATGTAGGAACAGTTTTGAAGTTGAAGCATAACTTGTCATAAATAGTGTACTTCTGTTACCTTATGTTTAAAGATGATACATTAAATGGTTAGAAAGTTATAAAGAAATCTCATGAATGAAAAATGTGGACCAACAGACAGAGGCTTACTACAGGGCACTTATAACAATAAAATATAGGTAACAAGTCCAAGAAAATAGAAAATTCAATTCATTACCTTCTTTTTCAGCCATCGTTTGCGACCTTGTTTAAATATGCGCTTCTCACTTTGTCCTGTTCTGTGATGTTTGCGCTTCCTACTCACAACCTGAGACAAAACGAATGCTTTATATTTATAATTTTCTATATGCCACATAACATATACAAGATTATGGTACAGTCAAATCTTATTACAATGACACCTGTCATACTGACAAATTCACATAACAATATCAATTTGATGGGGATCAATCTTTTACAACATAACTTGGATTGGTTTTAACAGAATATTTGTATACCGACAAAAAAGTCGGAAACCAAAATTGCAATGTAAATGAAATTTTCAGTAGGATGATTTTAGTTTGTAACTATACTTGGAAATATGTACATGAACCCTCAGCTCACGAAATGTCAATATATACTCCCATTCAATATTCTACATTTTTCTACTGAAATTCAGTATACCAACATTTTCGATTTATCACTATTTTTCTCAGTAACAAACAGTGTTGTTATATCGAGTCCTGACTGTATTACAAATAAATAAGATTTTTCTTATCTTAAAATGCAGAAAACTTATATACAATCCTGTCAATAAACAAAGTTAATGTATAAATGATTACCTTCTTATTTCTGGGTTTCCTACATTTTTCAACTTGCTCCATAGTTTCCATATCTCCTGAAACAAACTAAAACAAAGAAAAAGAGTAAGAACATGTCAATCATCATACAATATACTTGTTCTATTAGGTTTCCTGACGTTTTTCAGCAGTATTTCAGTTATATACGGTTGTGGGTTTTCCTGACAATGTTTTCATGGACTGTACTATTATCAGTATTAACTACCCTTTAAAAATTTCTTTTTCCATGAATGAATTGATATATCCCAAAATACAGACATAATATATGGAATTACCTCAGCTCGAGCAATATCAGCATATGGAGTGTGGTAAATGTAGTTCTCAGCTCTAGACTCCAAGTCCTTGTCAGTGTGGACGTCTCCAAGAACAGGCCATTCTTCAACAATGAAGGATGGGGAGCTAACAGAAAAGGGCTCCTCCTCTACACTAATGTTGGTTACAATGGCCCTGTGGCACAACTCTGCCCCTTCCACACTCAAGTGAAGGCCATCAGAGCCCAAATGTTGAGCAACCTAATGATATCAAAAAATTATTTAACAATATGGCTTTTATAACAAATCATAACATGTAATATGTTCAACTGTGAGTACTTAGTATAAGTTTTCTTTAATAATTAAAAAGGTTTTGGTCTACCGACAGACGTGCAAAACAATATACCAGTCCTCTTTAATAGAGCCACTAAGTATACCAGATTTTTAAAAGACTATTTTCACAATTTATTTTAAGACATTGAATGTGAGATATTTCAATTTCATATCACTCTCGACACCTCATTTGTGATGGAACATAATATCACCACAACAGTATGCTAGAAAAGAAGTCATGTTTTCCATCTTCATGCTGAGCAATGGAAAACATGTGTACTAAGATTATGTTTTTTTGTATGACTTTGCTATGGACTATGGAGCAAACATCTAATCTCCCACACTCAGAAGCTCTACTGAGCCGAGTTATCAAAGCTGGTGTAATTTAATCTTCAATATATACTATTTACTTAACAGAAAAGAACTCATTTTTCCTACTCAATGTCAAGACATAATTCATAAAAGAATTGTTTACCAGAAATCTACCACATGCGAGGAATCGAACATAAGGTGTACATGCACTTATTTCCTTCAATGTGATGTTAGCACACACAATCCACTTCCGCATTGCCTTCAGTGTTGTTATTGGTACGTTCTTCCTCAGGCTGGGTCCCCGTTGTGGTATCTCACACAGTATAACTTCAGTGCTTGGACTAGTTTCATGAACTAGGTCACACACCTCAGTCACATTCCTAAATTTGCACAATATTTCCTTCATTAGTTACCATAAAAAATATATGAGGAAATAATTAATAGTGAAAGCAGTCAGTCAGTCAGTCAGTCAGTCAGTCAGTCAGTCAGTCAGTCAGTCAGTCAGTCAGTCAGTCAGTCAGTCAGTCAGTCAGTCAGTCAGTCAGTCAGTCAGTCAGTCAGTCAGTCAGTCAGTCAGTCAGTCAGTCAGTCAGTCAGTCAGTCAGTCAGTCAGTCAGTCAGTCAGTCAGTCAGTCAGTCAGTCAGTCAGTCAGTCAGTCAGTCAGTCAGTCAGTCAGTCAGTCAGTCAGTCAGTCAGTCAGTCAGTCAGTCAGTCAGTCAGTCAGTCAGTCAGTCAGTCAGTCAGTCAGTCAGTCAGTCAGTCAGTCAGTCAGTCAGTCAGTCAGTCAGTCAGTCAGTCAGTCAGTCAGTCAGTCAGTCAGTCAGTCAGTCAGTCAGTCAGTCAGTCAGTCAGTCAGTCAGTCAGTCAGTCAGTCAGTCAGTCAGTCAGTCAGTCAGTCAGTCAGTCAGTCAGTCAGTCAGTCAGTCAGTCAGTCAGTCAGTCAGTCAGTCAGTCAGTCAGTCAGTCAGTCAGTCAGTCAGTCAGTCAGTCAGTCAGTCAGTCAGTCAGTCAGTCAGTCAGTCAGTCAGTCAGTCAGTCAGTCAGTCAGTCAGTCAGTCAGTCAGTCAGTCAGTCAGTCAGTCAGTC
Organism: Mactromeris polynyma; assembly: GCA_032209605.1. Lineage (NCBI taxonomy): Eukaryota > Metazoa > Mollusca > Bivalvia > Venerida > Mactridae > Mactromeris > Mactromeris polynyma. The sequence goes on from JASFXZ010000247.1 coordinate 3,862, forward strand.
AGTCAGTCAGTCAGTCAGTCAGTCAGTCAGTCAGTCAGTCAGTCAGTCAGTCAGTCAGTCAGTCAGTCAGTCAGTCAGTCAGTCAGTCAGTCAGTCAGTCAGTCAGTCAGTCAGTCAGTCAGTCAGTCAGTCAGTCAGTCAGTCAGTCAGTCAGTCAGTCAGTCAGTCAGTCAGTCAGTCAGTCAGTCAGTCAGTCAGTCAGTCAGTCAGTCAGTCAGTCAGTCAGTCAGTCAGTCAGTCAGTCAGTCAGTCAGTCAGTCAGTCAGTCAGTCAGTCAGTCAGTCAGTCAGTCAGTCAGTCAGTCAGTCAGTCAGTCAGTCAGTCAGTCAGTCAGTCAGTCAGTCAGTCAGTCAGTCAGTCAGTCAGTCAGTCAGTCAGTCAGTCAGTCAGTCAGTCAGTCAGTCAGTCAGTCAGTCAGTCAGTCAGTCAGTCAGTCAGTCAGTCAGTCAGTCAGTCAGTCAGTCAGTCAGTCAGTCAGTCAGTCAGTCAGTCAGTCAGTCAGTCAGTCAGTCAGTCAGTCAGTCAGTCAGTCAGTCAGTCAGTCAGTCAGTCAGTCAGTCAGTCAGTCAGTCAGTCAGTCAGTCAGTCAGTCAGTCAGTCAGTCAGTCAGTCAGTCAGTCAGTCAGTCAGTCAGTCAGTCAGTCAGTCAGTCAGTCAGTCAGTCAGTCAGTCAGTCAGTCAGTCAGTCAGTCAGTCAGTCAGTCAGTCAGTCAGTCAGTCAGTCAGTCAGTCAGTCAGTCAGTCAGTCAGTCAGTCAGTCAGTCAGTCAGTCAGTCAGTCAGTCAGTCAGTCAGTCAGTCAGTCAGTCAGTCAGTCAGTCAGTCAGTCAGTCAGTCAGTCAGTCAGTCAGTCAGTCAGTCAGTCAGTCAGTCAGTCAGTCAGTCAGTCAGTCAGTCAGTCAGTCAGTCAGTCAGTCAGTCAGTCAGTCAGTCAGTCAGTCAGTCAGTCAGTCAGTCAGTCAGTCAGTCAGTCAGTCAGTCAGTCAGTCAGTCAGTCAGTCAGTCAGTCAGTCAGTCAGTCAGTCAGTCAGTCAGTCAGTCAGTCAGTCAGTCAGTCAGTCAGTCAGTCAGTCAGTCAGTCAGTCAGTCAGTCAGTCAGTCAGTCAGTCAGTCAGTCAGTCAGTCAGTCAGTCAGTCAGTCAGTCAGTCAGTCAGTCAGTCAGTCAGTCAGTCAGTCAGTCAGTCAGTCAGTCAGTCAGTCAGTCAGTCAGTCAGTCAGTCAGTCAGTCAGTCAGTCAGTCAGTCAGTCAGTCAGTCAGTCAGTCAGTCAGTCAGTCAGTCAGTCAGTCAGTCAGTCAGTCAGTCAGTCAGTCAGTCAGTCAGTCAGTCAGTCAGTCAGTCAGTCAGTCAGTCAGTCAGTCAGTCAGTCAGTCAGTCAGTCAGTCAGTCAGTCAGTCAGTCAGTCAGTCAGTCAGTCAGTCAGTCAGTCAGTCAGTCAGTCAGTCAGTCAGTCAGTCAGTCAGTCAGTCAGTCAGTCAGTCAGTCAGTCAGTCAGTCAGTCAGTCAGTCAGTCAGTCAGTCAGTCAGTCAGTCAGTCAGTCAGTCAGTCAGTCAGTCAGTCAGTCAGTCAGTCAGTCAGTCAGTCAGTCAGTCAGTCAGTCAGTCAGTCAGTCAGTCAGTCAGTCAGTCAGTCAGTCAGTCAGTCAGTCAGTCAGTCAGTCAGTCAGTCAGTCAGTCAGTCAGTCAGTCAGTCAGTCAGTCAGTCAGTCAGTCAGTCAGTCAGTCAGTCAGTCAGTCAGTCATGAAATAAGGGTGATACAATAATACAGCATTAATGATTAACAGGACTCATTCATGTTTCAGTCTCTGCTTGGTAATTGAAATCATGAGGTTACCTAATTTCAAATTTCTTCTTAGAAATCATAAATAGAGAAATATTAAGATCAGCTGTTCATGAAGATCAAAACAAAATCTGGTTGATTGAGAAATAACAGTTCAATGCAAAAAAGGCAATCAAACATCAGCAAAGTAGTGCTTATATAACCAACCTGTAGAACAAAATATCATTGTTCAGCACATCATTGGATCCCAGGAACAAGTACAGTTGTTTGTAGCTGACCTTCTTCAAACACACACTCAGCTGATTCCTGAACATTTTCTTATCATCAATGTATCTAGCTCCTACAAATTATGAAATTAAGCAATAATTATACAATGAACAAGAGCAGTTTTCAAAAATGGTATCTTTACAAATCTGTTGAACGAGCATTTACCTTGAACTAACCTATGATGAGTATTAAACACGGAATATTTACCAGTTACCTGCAGTGCCATTTTAAATAACTGTGTGGTATTGTTGCGACCTGAGATTTGACAGAGGACCTTTCACTCTCGAAGCAGACGCTGGGTAACTACTAGTGGTGCAACAATATACCGGTACCGGTATATTGCAATACAGCGTCTGGCCAATACGTATTGTGGTACGACTTCCCTGTATTGCGATATTTTATCTAATATTTCAGCACATATTGCAAACAATGTAGCCGACTTTTAAAACTATTGAAGACCGCTACATCTTTTAGAATGTCTAGTATCTTAGATCAAATGGGTCGCCGTTTGTAGAGACATCAAAAAGTTGCCACCACAGCCAACCGATGTATAAGGCAATGCCGCCTTCAGTGTTTCCCTTTGATTCCTGTTTGATTTTGATGCTATAGCTACAAGGAAATAAATCTATGGGTTCAGTTTCATTGTGTTTTTCTTTACATAAAAGTGTGTAATGTATTGCGATACATATCGCAATACGGGTTGGCTGTATCGTTGCACCCCTAGTAACTACAGATGCAGACTAATATTCCTGTTTAGTTTGATGAATGAACAGTGTAATGGTAGCTCAAACACTACTAAAGTTAAATGCAACAAATTGGAGACAAACAATTTGACAGATGACAAATCTATATATGCCCCCTCTTAACGCAATTGGTGGTGTTGGTGGTGGTTAAGTAAAAACCATTTGCAATAGATTCAAAAAGATTAAACAGACTCACCAGAGACGGGTAGACACTCTATTGTTGCATCTTCATCCACAACATTGTTGATTCGATGAACATTGGAATCACCAGCAACCAATGCTAACGGAAAACCTGAAACTAAAACTTCCTCCAACCGATCAACATAATCCATACTGTATCAAATCTACTATAGAAAGCCAGTAAAAGATCAGAAATTCAAAGCTTATATCAATTCTCACACCAGAAAGTAGGTAGCAGCCTACTACTGAGAAGTCAGAATCTTTAATAATTAAATATCAATACAATATCAAAAACAAAACAAACTATTCTCACGTCTGGAAGTAGGTAGCAGCCTAGTCCAAAACGATTAACTAATCTTAATCACAAAACAAACTGATCTTAATGATTAGTAACTGATTCTCACGCCCCAAAGTAGGTAGGTACCTATTGTAAAGCAAACAGAATCAACAATAGTCTAAAGAAAACAAAATCAACAATAATTTGTCAAAACAAAAAGTTCTTACCCCAAAAGTAGGTAGTCACCTATTCCAGAGCTTTTACACTAATCTAACAACAAACGAAATGATCCCAATCACAGATTCGGACGTCCGGTATAAGGCAGAGGCCTTATTCAGAGCAATATAATCTACAGAACGATTTTTTGAGCACAAAAAGAAAGGATCGCGAAAATACAATACAAATATTCCGCAAAACCAAATCTTCTAAGTAAGAGAAACTATGTGCTCAAACAGACTAATGCCAGGAAGAAATGAGGGCAGATCTCACACACAGTACACTTTAAGCAACTATATACGTCTCGATATCGCTTTGAGTCGTGAAAATTGCAATAAGCAAAGTGTAACGTGTCTTTCATCAACGGTATAAACCTCCGAAAGAAAGAGTATCCACGATTCGAGTATTTCCCGCCACTAGACTCCGACTGTGGCCGCCACTTTCCGTATATTTCCGTGAGATAATACCATATTTGGTCATTGCCCGCTAGAGACCAACAGGCCTCTGCATATGTACGTGCAAATTCATGATTATTTCATCTATAATTAGCTATGACAAATTAAGGGACGTCATTTACAGAAAACGTCACATTTGACGTCACCATGTACTGACAGTAAGCAATATTTTCCCCATATGGCAACATGAAAACGAAGTCACCATATGTAGTAAATATTGTTTCCTGCTTGCAAATAGTGACATCACATGTTGCGTTTTCTGAAATTGATGTCACTTACAGAAGAAGTTGTAAATCCCATAGCGGCGCTCATATATTGTTTGAATGAAATATTTTATTGATCATACTGACACCCTTTTACTTTTCATTTTTGGTGTTATCTTTAAAACAGTATTTTCACAAGTATTGATATTTAACCATCTGTGATCAGTGAGATTATATTTATTTACTCAACACATTATAATCTTTATTTCAATGGAGACAAGTGAATTATAGAGTCTAATGTGTGGAATAAATAATGCACTTTTTGCCCTTGCTGGTAAGCATAAAATAGTATGCAACATTTGATTATTGTTTTGGATATATCATTACTGATGCCAAGGAGAATCAACAAGTGCTAGTGTTGATGCAGGGTGGCAGAAAAGGGGCAGTGGCAAGGCTTATGACAGTTTATCAGGTAAGTAATGTACTGAGTTTCTTCAGATAATGTGCACAACATGTATTTACTGTTATGCTTATAAGACTGACATAATCATTGAGTAGTGATTTGATTGTTCATTATGATTTCATTTGTATACTATCATGCATATTATTTACTTGTAGGACAATGCTCAATGATCGGTGTAGAGACAGGAAATATCATCAGTTATGCTGTAAGATCGAAGACTTGCCGTGTATGTGAAAGTGCCACTAGATTGGGTAAGAATACTGCTGTAACACATGATTGTAGGCTAAATTATGATGGCAGTACCAAAAGCATGGAGCCTGTTATGGTTGTTTCAATGGTTAAGTCAGTGCGATCAGCAGGTGTCAAAACGTCAACAATCATTGCTGATGATGATACAACAACAACTTCAAGACTTAGATCAGAAGTTGATTCCAGTATATGCAAACGGTCTGACAAAAACCATGTAAAAAAACACTTCACCAATTGTCTGTATACATTACAAAAGGGACACAAAGCACTCACATCTAAAGTTATACATTACCTTCAAAAATGTTTCAACTATGCTGTTGCGCAGAATAGAGGCAATCCAGATTGTTTAGACAAAGCGCTATGTTCAATCAACAAGCATCCTTTTGGTGACCATGAACAATGTTATCCTACATGGTGTTCCTTTGTCACTAACAAGAACAGCAAATATAAAAAAATACCATTTGGTAGACCACTGACTGATTTGTCATTGCAAAATGAGTTCGATAAAGTGATTTGCTCGTATAGAAAGCATTCCAAAAACTGCTTGTTGGATTTCAACAAAACTTTACGGGATTGATCAGTATCAAGTGCAGTTGGGCATATCTTCATCAGAGAAATTTCCTAAAAATGTTCTTGTCCGATCAATAAGTTTGGAATTCATTGTCCAATCTACACCAGTCTTCGTCTGAATGTGTATCGGCATAATATCTTGTACATATTGTATATTATTCTTATTAAATACATTGCATTGGAGATGAGTCATTTGCATACTGCTTTATTTCAAACTCTAGTGAGAACATTTTATAACCGGCGTATTTTGCGTTGGTATGCGCTCTTGTTATCTCTTCAGGTTAGCCTTCTGTCTCTGCTAGGCGACAGAGACTTAAATGACTCGTGCCGCCGTGTCTTGAATTATTGTTTGACGACAGATGTGGCAGTCACTTACAACTGGTCAGGGGTGAAGGAAAAACTAGAATTGGAAAACTCCGACTCTAGTGCAGCTATTGTGAGTAAGGTTATCATATATTATCTGCATATACTTATAAAACCTTAGAAGTTTGTTTCAAACAAGCGAAAATATTCAATGGATGTGTGTGTTTTATCAAGACCATTAAGTCAGGTTGCATGCAACTTGACTTAAACTCATACATATATACCTGAAAACTGTTCTTCAGTGTTGGCCTAGAGGTTATAGAATTCTAATTATCGTTAAGAAATGCGTACATGTCATACATGTAAAATGTATTATGTCATAATTTCATGCAGCAAAACATTTATGAGAGATAGTTATCACTTTCAGTGATAGCTCTAATTTTATAGATAGATAGATTCATGGTACATGCACTTCTTTCAGAGGCTGTCATGAAGTCCAGACGCTCTGCTGAGGTGAGGGAACAATGCGCTGCCTGGCTGAGGGCAGCACCATACAGAGATGGAGGAAGAAAAGAAGGGAGAGAGAGGGAGAACTTCATAGGATTGATCAAAATCAAGTGTAGTTGTGCATCTCCATTACTTTCTCCCGCTCGGATAATTTTTTATGGAGTTCTGGCCCTTTTTTATACCTATGAAGTGAGTCTGTGTTTCATCTCCTATACGGCTGGTTGAATTTCGACCAAATTTCACAGGATTAATAACCATCAAGTGTAGTTGTGCATCCTTGTCGTTTGTTCTGCTCAGATAATTATCGAGTTATGGCCCTTTGATGTTTTTTTTCATATTCAATGGTGAACTGATCAGATACTATATTTCTTGTTTGCTTGATATTTTATTCTAACATCCTGTATCAGTATTGCAATTACTGACAAACTGCCATCTTGGAGACATGTGTTTTTATTAAAAACAACCATCTAGTTTATTTTTAGTTTACATCTAGTCATATAACTGTTAATTTGTTTTTTTATGTGATAAATTATATTATAACATAACATACGTTGAATAGTGGTAATAACACCCATGTATTATTTTCAATTTTTCAAAAGAATAGAATCTACTCCAATTCTGAGTCCACTTGAAATATGAATGATTTGGTGAATGACAAATTGATGAATATAGTCAATAGACAAAGAATCCTTTCAGTTGCAGATTACTGTTGGAGTACTTTACTTGTGTATATAAGAAATATAATAAAGTCACCTCCTGGCTGCTACATGATCGACCAAAAATGTCATCTGCTCGTACAGTGGGCCTGTCTTGATTTTTTGGCTGCAGATCCGCTTTTACATAACTGAATTTCTCTTCTTTGTAAAGAAGTCATGCCCTTGCTTCCATACTTTCTTCAATGCTTCCCCTGAAACAGATAATTACATCCATTTTGCATACATATAAACCATATATTATTATAGACATAAATTATTATATATATGTACCGGAATATATTATTACATCTATTGCAGAGCAAATTATTACAAATTCTCCTGGGCAGGTGCATTGAAATAATTAGTACATACTTACCAGAGAAGATAACAGCCATGGTACTTACAACTCATGGATTCTTCGTTCATTTCTTTTGTAATTTCTTTCCAAATATTTTTCTGGAGGGAATAGTCTTTATACTCCGACATCAAGGAGTCATACAGACATGCATGACCCCTGACCAGCTCCATGAGCTTCTCATAAACTTGTACACTAATCTTCATCTTTCAATTTTGTTGACAGTCGATGGTCACTTGTTGTTTTTCGACCCGGAAATCGATGAAATGACGTCATTTTTCCTATCTACGACACCTCACTTACGTCATTTTGGCGCCGACACGCGGAATAAAATCGATACCCGAAGCGAATTCTTTCGGCGCCGACAATATTCAGCGCCAAAAAAAAGTCAATGGAAACGTCATCATGCAATACAGACTGAAGGGAATTATTTTTAATCGGCACGTGTTCGGCGCCGAATAAAGCAGCGCCGAAAACGCGTATGTTTTCCGCTACATGGAAACCGGGCTTTACTGACAAACTGCCATCTGGGAGACATATGTTTTTACTTCCATAATGCTTCTGTTTAATAATTAATGTTTCCGTATTTTGTCATACATAATCTCATTTTCAAAATCAACAAAATTGTCCCAACCATATTTTTGTAATTGGCTCACTATCCAGAATTTTGAACTTCTAACCTTAGAAGTCAGGGGGCGGAGAGAGCCTTTTCGCTGTTCAGAGCTTGGATTCTCCCTACCTTCACAAAAAAGGGAATTTCTTTAATACAAAGGAAAAAAGAAAGAGAAGGGTTGCGGCAGCCGGCTCGCAGCACATGATTAACCTGTCTTTCTGAGTACTATTTATATTATTATATTTAATGTGACTCGTATGAAATATGTTATGCCAATAAACTGTTATGTTATGTTTACCTATGTTGTCATTTGTCAATACATAATATGCCAGGAGGGCAGGTATACGTGTTAGTCTTCTTCGGCATTGTCATTGACTCTTCGAAGACAATCCGGTCCAAAACCTGGAAGCTGTTATAAGACCAATATTACCTAGTTCCTTTGTTCCATGGGAAATTTGTTGAAATAGTTTGCAATTGATTAAGCGTGACAATTCACCGATGTGAGCAAAAGGATGAACATTGGATATCGGCATTATGCTGGCTAGATGTCGACTGTAAACCATTATGACGACATCGGCCCGATGTTTGTCGCTTTGCACATCCGATGTAAATGCAAGTCACCGGTGGGAGAGGAGAAAAAGGATAACATTGGATATCGGCATTATGCTGGCTAGATGTCGGCTGTACACCATTATGCCGACATCGGCTCGATGTTGAGCCGCGTTGCACATCCGATGTCGGGGCAATTTAAATGCCGATGTCGGGCCGACGACTTCGGGCCGATATAAAATGTTTGCTGAGGGGTCCGCGAAGAACGATTGTTTAGAGAGCGAAAAACCCTTGATGGTTTACGTGATTCTGATATTATATCGAGCTATCGATTGGATAGACGCTCTTAGAAGAAGTGATTCGATTGGTTGAACCACATCGTGCAAAACCGAATCTGAGAGACCATTCAATAGGAGTGGAAACACAGGTTAGTGTCTCGATATATACGTTCGTATATTAGGTTGCGACTGCCATTTTTGGGCTGGTGGCGCAGATGACGTCATCGAGAAACGTGACGTAAAAATGTCAATAAATTTCATTCAAATTGACAAGTCAACTCGCTCTGTCGGATCAGAATAAACATTACTTTAATTTATGTTTGAGAGTGTATGATGAGTCTTGATAAACTTACTGTAACATCAACTCGACAGTTTCGTGAGACCACATACGGGAACGATATAATTGAAGGGGCCAGTGCAAGAAGGTACCTAACTCCATTTTTTGGTCAAAATGGAGATAGGACTTTTGTGACTTAAAACAACCTCTGTCACATGGTTAAGCCCCCTCCAAGATCGTATTCTTCGTTTTAGAGGTAGACATGGTACTTCTAAAATGTAACAAGGTCCCAACTCCACATCTGGATTTAGGACCTCCGTTGCATTAACATCACACATGGCGCTTTATAGTTAATCCATTTAGTAATTTTACGTAGATCGGAGCGGGTTAGGGTTATACCGAACAGGGCGGGGGGGGGGGGTTAATTCCGAACGTAATTTGAAGACACATTTTGCTTATTTTCGCATGCCATATCATTCATAATGTCGTCACATAATGGACGTCAAATTCGTCCTTTGTGTTTTTGCATCAATTCAAACTACGAAGGCGCGAAAATTTGTGGAGTAAAAAAGGGAAGAGTTTGTAGCAGGAAGAGCGCGTGGCATTTTTACGCGATTTTGAATTTTGACGTAGCTGAATCTTAAGGATGTGATTTAATAATTTTAACCTTTAGAAACACATGGATGATATTGTCACGTCAACAAATGCATAACTACAATTAAGTTAACTCGGTAATCGCACGTTACACCCAGTAAACAAATAGATAGGTTGTTCGGAATTAACACATTTATTATGTAGCGAGGCAAATTCCGATCAACAAGTTCATGTTTAATTTTGTTACATGTAGATCTACTACAAAGCACAGAATGCTTTAATATTTATAAATAAACAGCTATTATTAGTAATTGGTTTGTTACTGACAAACTGCCATCTGGGAGACATATGTCAGTGGGTCAGTAACAACCCCAATAATTGATTTATTTCATCGACCACCTTTCATCACTTATCTTGACTCAGTTGAGGTGGGTGGGGTAAAATAATTCAATAATAACCTTTTTTTATCAATCCAGATTTCTAAGTAAAAATATTCATGTACATCATATTTGTCAACATTAAAATAAAATTTTTTTTATTGTTATGGTAAAGGAGATGCATTTTTGTGCATTTTTTATGACCGGACGGGCACCTTTATTGATAGAAACACTGAGGCCAAACTGTCCAATAACTAAAAAAATATGTTCGATAAAAGAAATAATAAAATAACAATTTTAAACAATTTTAATGTTAAACGTAACCAGAGCAAATAATTACTCATTTACATATACATAGTAAGAAATCACAGGTTAACTATTTAACAAATCCAAAGTTTTTTTCACGATTTTCTCTGTAAACCGATCATATTTTAGTTACTTGTTAATAATGAGACATGTAACACTGCAATTGTGAACAAACTGGGGTCTGTGATGCATTATTTCTTGCTGGTTGAAGTTGATTAGACGGCATTTCAAAGTCATTAAACAACTCATCCGGATTAATGCCAGCCAACTTATTACTTATTTCCTGCAATGGCACGTTGCTTGTCATAGATGTCATAGATGTTGTAGATGTAACTGGACCTGAATATGGTTGGTACATCTTGGTTCGTTTCTGTTGGTACAAGATTTTCTGACAACGCTTGCCCTATTTGTATTTTTTCATGGTCATTAACCCTCTGATACACTGTCAATGACTGCACTGCCTTGTGGCCAGTTACAGCCATGACTTGGGCAGGTCCAAACATATTTTTAGACAATAGTGTGGCTCTGATGGAATGGTTTTGATAACCTGGATATAGAGAATCTCGGGTTACTGTCCGGTGAGAACAATGTTATCAGGCGAGGTGATATCGTTTGTGGTGGCGAGCTTTAGCGAGTCACCACGAACGATATCGCCGAGTCTGATAACATTGTTCGAGCCGGACAGTAACTTGAGATTCTATTTATCATGAAACTTAATTTTCCGAGCATGTTTTAGTGTGTCTTTACCTAAAATTTAGTGTTCAATCCGCTAATGTGATTATTACGGAGACCCGGCAAATCACATATCATAACTCTACATCCACCAACAAATAGTTCGCTGTAAATGGGCAAAATATAAAACAAAATGCAGGTCTGATTTCAACACTTTAATGTTATACAATATTGAAAACATTTATTTCTGACAATTACCACAGTTTTATAAAATATTCCAACTAATAATACATAACATGAAAAATATGCGTATTAATTGATGCGCACCAAGCAACCGCCCCGACAGCTGCATAAACAAAATCAAAATGGTGAAGAAGCTGAAGCACATGGAAATCACGGACAAACAAAAATCAACATGTTGGCGTAAACCGTTTATAAAAAGACTCAGGTGGGCCATACATTATTCACTGGTTGGACGTTGGAGGATTTCCATACACATTCATGGTTTGAATGTTAAGAGTAGCCCCGAAAAACAAAGATTGATAACCGGCATTTTGGCCTTGGACCGGAAGGTTGAAAGCTGGCATTGACGTTTGTGAGTGAGACGTTGTTTCAGTGCGTGAATATGACTCTGGATTGTGTGATTCGTGAACAGTTTTTGAAATTGTGGACTGATTATTGTTGCTTAGAATTGATGAGCATTGTTTTTGTGCGTTTAGGCTTATGTTGCTGTAATTGATGATGCTCTGTACGTTCTTGTGACCGCTAATTTGCATGATGTCAGTGGGTGCAGTGCCACTGTCTCTTAATTTCTGGACTGTATATTTTCGTGCTGAATGGTTTGTTAATTTGCGATTAATGCCAGCTTTCTGTGTCATAGTTTTCATTAGGCAACTAAGCTTTTTTACACCGATTCTCTGACGGAGGAACCATTGACAGTCATGATCTACTAGTGGGACGGTTCTTGGTGCTAAGTAAAAGGAGTCATCAGGCTTACTAAAACCATGAGGGCGTTTGGATGCATAAAGCCGATACACAGAAATGATATCTCGTGAATCACCAGATGACCAGAGTCTCGGTGCAACTTGACGGCTGTCTAAATGCTCTCCTGTTCTTGTCTTGGTCTGGCGTTCAACTAACTCCAAGAACTCTGTGCCATCTCCATCGTATTTGATACTGACATCACCCCATCTGTAAGTCAAATTTGAGTATTTAGAAATTATCAAAAAATTTGTTTGAGAAAAATCTATATTTTGCATGTTTTTCATACTTTCAGCTTTACATCTGGAAAAAATCCACCCTTAAGGTTCTTGTTAAATGGTAGCACCATTTAATCAATATAAAAAAGATTGCTATTCTATTTCAATATCAATTTTGCATAAACAATGACACGTTTTCCGAATATAAAAACAAATCATCAATTTTCAGTTGGATTTGAGACGAGATACATGGCCAAAAAAACAAGATCTTGGATAACTGTCCAGTCAAATTGGAAAAAAGAACCGAGATATTGAGATGGACACATGAAGGAGAAAAGTGAGTATACTGTATATAAATTTTCATTAAAACCGTGATAATAAACATTACTGTAAACAAACGTATTTGGCAAGTTATTCGCAGGTATAAATATTCGCGTATTCAAGTGCAGAACATGTAAAGAAAGTAATTAAAAAACAATTTTGCGGATTGAGCAAAATTTGGCAAAAAGTGAATTGCATGAAATAATTTATTGGTTTACAGTATTTGATTGTATTAAATTAATTGGTATACATACTTCATATTGTGATGCTCGTCCACACCTCGCAGTCCAAAGTGGATGGTAAACTTCAACCAGAGAGTGTTGATGATGGCGTGTGGGGTACCTGAACCGAGAAGACCTTTCTCATACAGAATCTCTATTTCGCTGTCTGTTATTGGCTGTGCAGCATTTTCTTTGTTGCCTTTCCCATCACCTTTTAGTTTCTTCATTTTTGACTTTAAAACAAATTAATTATTATGTTTATTGAAAGTCAAATTTGTCAGTACACTGATTAAGTTTGTTTATATTTATAAAGCAAACATCAAAAAAAATTGTGGTACTGGTAACATCGTGAAACGGATGGGTAGAAACAAACATTATTTTGTTTTTTAGGTTATTAAGCAATTAATTGACGGAAAGCAAGTAGTCAATAATCTACAATTTAAAAAAATAAAGATGGCTATACAATAAACCAAAAATAGGTCAAGTAGGATTACCAGAACCACACATTATTTTATTATGGCCTTATTTATAATACTGTAAAATCATTAATTTTCGTGGGGGATTTAGTTTTGTTGATTTCGTGGTCCAGCTTAACCACGAAATTAAATCCCAGACAAAATATTGAACCATTTTATGTGTATAAAAGGAAATGCAAAATCCACAAATTCATATCCCCACGAAATAACATTTTTCATCAAAACCACGAAATTTAGTCCCAACGAAATTAAATGACTTTACTGTACAGTAATTGGTAACTGACTTATTTTCTACAGAATTTAAAACAGCTTGCTTTACAAAAGATATATAATTATGCTATACTTATTCTCTTTCAGAGTATGAAAAAGAAAAATGTTTTAAAAAAGAACTCACAGCCATTGTTTCACGCAAAAGAGGAAACCCCTGTCTTCCAGACCCCTTAGAAATGGTGAACGGATAGTGATCTTTCTGTAAAACTCTCTCAAATGTGGACGTGAAAGATCTTAATGATGTTGTATCATATTCTAAGCCATCTTCCTTCCTGACAGACAAAACAAACAACGCCAACAGCTCATCCAGTTCTCTATGCGGAATGTTGATAATTTCTCGAGTTTCTTTTCTTATTACCATGAAATTGTTTAGCCGTCTCATATGGCTATTTGTTTTCCTTAACGTATTCTTATTTTTTTGGATGTGATTAAAGTCATCCAAAGCCTCCTTTGTAACAACACTTAAATCGAATCCCACACTGGCCACAGTCACTGTGTTGTTTGTTTCAACCTCATCATCATTACCAGTAAGTGGAGTTGCATTGGTACAAGATCCACTGGTGGCATTGCCCTCAATATCAAGTAGAATCTTCTCAATTCCTTCAATTTCGATCTCATCAGTCAATTCATCCCATTCAATTGAAAAGGAGGCCATTGTTGAGTTGTAGCAGACGGTTATTTGTTGTTGTTGTTGTTGTTGCTGCTGTTGTTTTTTTCTTTGACTTAAGCTTTTTTAAGCTTTTTTTTTTTATTTGATGTAAGCATTGTAATTTAAAATTGTTTCGAAAACGTTTTCTTTTTGTCATTTATTGCCTTTTGCTGTTATTAATTCTGTTTATATATTATGTTTATAGTTCTTAAATAAAAATGTATGACATAACTCTTGTTTTTAATGATACAACAAGTTGAATGATCCATTCATGAATCATGAAAGTAGTCCGTCAATTTGTGGGCGGAGCTTAAAAGTGTTATCATGCTACTAGCAGCCTATTGACCTGAGAACACTTTATGTTATCAGGTCATGTGTTATCAGTCTGTTACCATGGTAGTTGCATGATAAAATGTACTGTAATGCCCGTGTGTGTGTGTGTGTGTGTGTGTGTGGTTCTCACAAGTGTGCAAGAAGTAAACATGCGGGCTTACATCCGCAATCTATTTAACAATTTCATAACATTTAACAGTTTCATTAAATACTATATATTAAGAAGTGACTATTCACTTCACTTAGTTAAAATGTTAACTCATTAAATAAAATACTGTGACACACAAAAACAATAATTCAACATTATTACGATGCACATTATTACTTGTATGTAAAATACAAACAATATACTTACACAAGTAATAAAATCATGTACAGACAAGTACATGTTAAATATAGATACCAAACTCATTCTACATACAAGACAGACAAATATAAATTTTCAGTATAATACAAATACTGCCACTACAAATGACATCACAATCATTACAACCATACTAAATCAATACTTTACATGAAATCATATATACCTTAAATAAAATGTACCACAAACAGTATTTAATTTAATTATTAAATCTTGAGATGACCTAGGAATTGACTGACCAGACAACAATTTAATAAATATCAGCCCATCCTGATAATAAAATAATCATTTAAATGTGATGATTAAAAATGTAATGTGAACTGACACTTTAGAAGGAAAAGTGTGGACGGACCTAACCATGAAGACAAATACTTTTAAAACTGTAATATTACTTTAAACATCTTGCAATAAAGTCCTCTTGGAAATAAAAAAAAAAAAAAAATTAATACA
Source organism: Mactromeris polynyma (assembly GCA_032209605.1). NCBI lineage: Eukaryota > Metazoa > Mollusca > Bivalvia > Venerida > Mactridae > Mactromeris > Mactromeris polynyma. Next base: position 19,074 of record JASFXZ010000247.1, read on the forward strand.
CAGTATGACATAGTACAATATACAATTTTTGATACCTAATCCTTGGTCTGTGTTTGTACAGCTCTCTATACAACGTCTTGTAGTACTAAGCTTGGCCATTAGACGTTAAATTCACTACTCAATTGTGAAATATCCTCACTATTTGGTCTATTATTTTGAGCTAAACTCTCTTTAAATTTTCTTATGTCAGGATGAGCTTGTTGGGATATTGACCACTCAAACTCTGGCGAGTCATCAGTCAAACTAACAGAATTCCTGAGGGGGTCAGATGCCTATTAGAATTCTCGCCCGCTCTTTCAACAGCATTTACAGACAGACTGTCTTCCAGGGCCCTTGTTAGACAATATGTAACTTCCTTACAATTACTTCCCCCACATTTCTCACTCGAAGTCCTTTCTGTAACATTCATGACTGCTTCTGGATGGGTAAGACCAACGGTCCCAACACGAGAACCAATGCACTGCTCTGCATCTGGCTCTATATCTCTGTCTATGGTTTCTAGTTTTTCACAATATTTGAATGTTCCGCATGGTCTGCGGGATAATGCATTTGCGTTTCCATGGCGAACACGAACACTACTTTAGTGTTCTACCTCAAAGTCATTTCAAATTGGGTTAAGAAGGAGTTGAGGTCAGTTGTGCCATCAAATGTTGGAGGTTTCATATTACTGCGAGGAGCTGTTACTACAGGTCGACTTCTTGATGTTATTGTTCTAGGCGGTATGTCTGTATTCCCTTCCAACATCACCATAATCCCCTGGAATCATGCCAGTTCCATCCGATCTGCACTGCACATAGGGAATGGAGGGTCCAGGATACCGGTATCTGCTTGCCCCTGAAGCCCACGGCTCCCTCCTCCTATACCCCGAACCATCCAGTGGGCCAGCCTCTGATTGACCATCAGATAAAAAAAATGAAAATATCCCTCACCCCTACCAGGTACCTGACTGGTCTATAATACCGTTGGTCAAGGTCCTATCCGTAAATAAAGGAACTGATCCACTATTATTATCATTAAAACCGGAAACGTAATAATTCCGATGCCCCCCCCCCCCCAACCCTAATATATCATCAGTTCCACCTTGCAAGGCATTTTTCCTGACCCCCGGGGCCCTGACTTCTCCACTGGATCTAGTGTAGTACCGGCCAGGGTTTACAAATCCCTGGTCATCTGAAACTCTTATTATCCACCTCCGGACGCCTGCGCCAGGTCACTTCACCGGAAGGTGTTCCAAGTATCAACTGGTCATTTGTCCCAATTGTAACTTAAGTTATCTCCAGACATATCACCGCAGCCCATGAACCTAGAATTTGACGATGCCTCTGTCCCAATGTACTTGCTCCTTGGGTTGTATCGATGGTCTGGTTGACTCAATTTGGTCTATTTGGACTCTGAACTTGGATTAATGGTTGGTTATCGAGACACTGGTCAGTGTCAGACAATGACTGAGAACATTGTATGTCAGCAGGATCCATGGAAAGTTCCATTTCTTTGGTTCGCACTGTAAACTAGAATTCAATTTAACTGGACACAATGTATTTTACAGTAGTATACCAATACTACTTCTAGAAATTGTGACAAAGAATAAATCACAATGTTAAACAATTCCTGGCGACTTAATTTGGTTTTTACAATACAATTTTAATTCGGTATTAATGTCATTCATCTTATACATGACTTTATCTGGTTAAACAGCGTCACAATGTGACATACAGTGGACAATTCAAACTTGGAAACAGTCTGGTAATGACTGTCTGTCTCACTTCACATGGATGGTAGCACTGCTTGATTTATAATAATGTATGAACACGGCACACAAATACCTAAGCCTGGTATCGGCAATTGCTACAGTATCCTGGAGACAGTTACAATATACATGTAATACTATAGCCTGGCAATGACTTTCTCAATGGAATGGTATACTAACGTATTTAATAGAATAAAGGGCACGGACCAACAATTGGAACAAGATACACTAAGCTCAACGTGCCAACAATAGGTTTAAACTTTTATACCTGAGCCTGGGAACGGCTTTTTTCTCCTTAGACTTGGAAATGGCTTTCGACACTGATGGTATCTGGCTTTATACTAACCAAGGCTTGGATTCAGCTTTGAAGATCTAAATCTTACAAATGACACATGGACTGAAATTCTAATGTCATAAGGATATTTATATGTACAACAAAGTGCCTAAAGTTAACACTAGACTTGGAAACAGTCTATCATTGGGATCTGGAATAAATATACTGGTTATAAGGCACCAATATTCAGTTTTGAATCTGCATCGCTGCCACCAATTTTGTAATGCCCGTGTGTGTGTGTGTGTGTGTGTGTGGTTCTCACAAGTTTGCAAAAAGTAAACCTGCG
>JASFXZ010000248.1:0-21431 GCA_032209605.1 Mactromeris polynyma
ATGCCCAGTAAATCACTTAAGTTACAGACACAATTTTCGTCGTGCATTCTAGACCAGGATTTCCCTTGTATACACTGGTGCTGGTAAACTACAAACTTATTACCCCCCCCCCCGTGCCGGATGAGTCTGGTACCGATAACATCACATAATGACATCACATAATAGTGAATAATAACTTGAGTGAATTTGAACTAAAATATGTTAATACATGTATCAGCAAAATGCCCTTTAAACATTAATTGTTTCATTTAATCTCGTCCTTTATTTGTTATAGAAGGTATGCGGTTTGAAATAACCCAGAGGCAGAGAGCGCAAACTCAATGAAGATCAAACCCTACCTCCTTACAGGATCCAGTATTGCTTTTCTAAGAGGAATCAAACAAGCATAGAAGCATTAATCAAAATCAAGTATAAATAAAGCTTTTTCACTACTAGCCCAAACTCAAAAGGTCATATTTAACACTATACCATACACCTTAATCGTTCAAAAATAGCTTGAAAAAAACACTAGCCCCATCGGCTCTACTGTCAAGGAATTTCCGCCAGCCCGAAACCAAAATTACTAGTCCCGGGCTTCGGACTAGTGGGTTACGACGAAGACTGAAATATGTACAGTTCAATATTGTAAATCTGTTCAACTGTAAAATGTTCAAACTTCAATGCAATGACAGTTTGAAATATGTCACATTTGTCATTAAAATACAGCAAGGACCAGGTACATGTTTAATGCCTTGGGTCATATTTATACACAATTTCAATCTTACACTATTATATAGTTTTGTAAGTAATTTTAAAGTAAAGGCAACACATTGGTAAAGTTTACAGTTGGAGCTTACATAATATTATAATTAAGTTAGTAAGTAAATTGCTTATTATAGTGAAATGTGTATAAAGCATTTACATACACAAATATCGCAATAGACACCCGGCCCATTGGACCTATAATTTTTTAATTAATTATAAACATTTCTTATAATTATGCAAATTAAAAGCAAAACATATATAAGGGAATATATGGTATTACATTATAAGGTCTGACCATCATGTTCAAGAGTGAGGTCTTTGCTTTATCACAAAACGTGCACAATTTTTGGGAGCATTGTCATCATCCTTTTCAGTAATTGCATCACTTACACAGAGTAATCTCGCGATGTATATATATTTTTGAAACCTGAAGAGAATTTGAAGACACCGAATTTGGACAAAACAATATTCATCAAATGACCTCTTTCTCAACATATCAATTGAACGTAAACAACTAGCAAAGAACCTGAACTCTCATATTATGTGTTCACCATGACATGACTGTCTGTATACACACAATACTAGCACAGGGGAGAAAAGGTGTCAAAATGTATAACCTTAAACTTCCTTTCAAATAGAATGCTTTCAGTTTATTATGTAAAAGATTTCAATACCATAAACGAGGGCTCAACGCAACACTGTTGTAACTCCTTCCTATTTATATAGGAGTTGCGACAGTGTTGCGTTGAGCCCTCGAATTAAACAATGCAATGCCTGATAATAACGGACAAATTGTAGGTTACCAAATAATATTTGTGCGGGAATTTTACAATCCCAGTGTCTAATGTATTACTTGTTTTGGTAACGTCAAAAGCAAGCTTGACATACAACTTAACCCATATTCTTCATGCAATGTAATTTTTTGGCTTGGCTACCTGCCACTATTTTTAGCATGTGAACAATACATAACAGCTAAAGAGTTTAAGATTTGTCACGAGTTTACGTAATTTATTTAATGAACATAATGGATTGATAGCTTATCAAGTTATGGTACATGTATTTCAAGGCTTTGGCTTTAAGTTATGGCAAGGTATTATTAATCAGTAAAAACATATAATTAGCCTATAAACATGCATGTAATTCTATTTCTATGTGGCAGATATAATTGTACTCGAGCGACTGATCTATAGGTAAATTATGCTAGCTCAGGCTTTGGTTTAAGTTTTTCCAAGCACTAGACCATTTGGGAAAATTGCTCAGCTAAGCCACTAGCCTGAAATCATTCTCATATTAGCCAGACCTTATATAAAGCTAGTTCATAAAAAGCCGACAGTCGCAATTATGCGATTATAGAATTTTGTTAAAATCATGGATGAATTTTGTTTTTTCTCCATCTCCGATAAAAGTATATTCAATAAAATTCAGCATTTGCCCATTCAGGTTAGCACTCAGTAAATTTCTTCGAGCCCAAAATCAAAGCCCCGGGCTTTGGGCTAGGGGGTTACCGTGAAGAATGACACATACAGTTCTCTATCTTGTTAAGACCTTTGTTTCATGACCAATGAATGATTATCTAGGCTGAACAATTGGACATATAGGGAGACGTCGAGCATTGCACTCCAGAATCAGAAATTATGGGATTTGAATCTCAATACGGGCTAGATTCTTACGCACACAATCCCCGAATTAGGGGACAGTACTAGAGAGTAACCCAGGAAGTAGCCTTCAGGCAGTCAAAACATGTTCACAATCAATGTAAAATAACTAAGTTGAACTTCAAAGCGTCCAAACTATATTACACTCCATAACTACATACACAAATGAATCACTGTCAACATTAATTTAATTCAATAACCTCTCATTAAACAAAACAATGAAATAAAGCAAAATGGCATGATCATTAAAAATAGACAGTAAACCTTACTTAAAGACCATCTCAATAAAAAGACCACCTAAAAATTAAGAACACAACTTTCGAGTCCAATTCACTATTTTACTCTTTATTCAACCTTAATATTAAGACCACCTCAACATTAAGGCCAGTTTTCAAGGGTCCAAAGGCTGGTCTGATTATTCAGGCTTTACTGTACAAATTTTTAAGTTTTATAATGTGTAACCTAATACCATGTTAAATTTTATTTGTTAAGCTTTTTCATCCATTATTCCTGTCAGAGATAACTTATTGTATTATTGTTTCCTCGTTTATAAACATGTAACACAGTGTCTTTCTTTGATTAACTGACTGTGATAACTTTATTTAAAGCTTAAAATTCTTCCTATGTCACACAATACTATACATTAAGGACCACAATGGAGTTTTTACTTGTACTATTTTTTGTGTTATCCTTAACATATATGGTGATTGATATGGCTTTATGGATTCATACATATTGTTGTTACTAATATATGTCTTAATTTTATATTGCCATGTAAATTGTACATTTTATGTCGAAATAAATCTATCTACCTATATAAGAAAACATATGATGCAAGTAGCGATACAGACTGCTACCCTAACCAACCTATATAAACATACATTCTTAATTAATTACTGTAGGGTATCATTACGCATGTTTTGTTAATGATATTAATTGGCTTGTAAGTTTAGTAGACATATATTCAAATATGCAATAGCCTTTTCATGTTTTTCAACATGTGTTAATCATAATCCACTGTTCAATTCATCTCTCCATCTCCCCACCCCCCCCCCCCCCTTCACTCTCTCCGCCATGACACTGCCAGCATACAGCCATCAAAAGTACATTGTAGTCTTTGTATCAGAATGTATTGCAGATGCTGCCAAATTGTTAACAGTGCAACTCATATTCATACAGTTCAAGTGAATTACAAGCTTGGCATAATATGTTAACATTGCAGTTTTCCCTAGAGAACATTTACATCATAAAAGATTTAGAAAGCCAGGTGGAACTGTAAACATTATAATTAAAGCACCTTTGATGTACCTTAAAATACCTTTTAAACAACCCATGGTATTATTGTGCTATATTTATCACAGACGATGCTGATATACCCCATGTAATACCACCAGGTATACATAGTCTGGTGGAGTGCAAGGATATTCTAAAACTGCTTTGGGACAGAGCTAGATTTTTTAACAAGGGGATAGAGTTTACCTCAGTTGCAGAAGGAGCCAGACTAGAACCCCAGTTAAAATTCATCTGTAACTCCTCGGCAATTTCGGTCTCGCATGAGGTGTGTGTCATGCGGCCAATCAAGCAGCTGGATTTCATCTCATTAATTATTCATGAGTACGAGATATTTACAGTCAGCTTGCTTAGGGTATCATCATACATGTTATGAATAGCCTGATAACATGATATTATTTCATTTTACACAGTGATAAAAACTAAAATTTCTTTCAATCAACGGGTACAAAATGTATTTTCATATCAAAATGAGTTTTATAAAACATTGTAAAGATATTTAAAAGACATACAGGTACAAAAATGTGCGTTTTACGTGTACTGAGTATATATTTAGCTTCATCAATCCATTCTAAATCAAGCCACCATTATAATTTATATATAAACATGGCACATTTACCAACAAAATGGGTGTAACTAAAAGTGTATAGATTATTCAGGTAAATGCTGCTGTGGCAGTTATTTCTAGATCTTTACAGGTAATTTGACAAATGCAGGCACTTTGAAAATGTTCTATGAGATAAATTGAATTGAAAGCCTGATATAAAACATTCACCTTAAGGGAGAAAAGTTTTTCAATTTTCATCTACATTGAGGTTTCTAGGTAATTTCAAGACATATAACCACCAAGCCATAGTGGTACATGCACATGTTAACAAATGTAATCAAATATAACCCTAAATTGATAGTTCCCACATTTACCTCCCTTGTTCTAAATCATCAGCCATTTCGATAGGCAAAACTGATAAGCACTTATAAGTTATAGGAGTAATTCCAAAATATGTGATAATTGAGAAAATATCAAGAGAAATTGCGTGTGACAAACACTTTTTCTTCAACTTTCTGAGCCCAACTGCCCACATGAGCATAATAAGTTATTTTTTATATCTGATTATTTTATCACTGTTTACATGATATCGATTATTCCCTGTTAACTTTAAGGAAATTTGCCTATCAATATGGCTAACTAATTCAGAACAAGGGAGGTTAATATTGTATATGTGGGAACTATCACATTCTATGGCCAATAATACATATTAATGAGTGTCACATCTCAACGACCAAGGCCTCGATCCTCCGCTATTGGGGCTGAATATCGGCCCCATTCCCCCATCGAAATAGTTACCTTTCTCCCCATTCAAATTAAATTTTCCACCTCAGAGCTAAAAAAACCTGGAAATACTACTACATGTATTAAATAGAAAAATACCACAGGATTTTCTGACAAGCAGACATAATATCGGATACACAGTTTCATGTTTTATTTACTGTCATTGATATGTGCAACTATATGAGGATTATTGTATGCCTACTAGGGGTGAGCAATTAATCGATCCATCACGATGCAAGCTCTCTTGATACACGTATCGATATGTTTTGAGAAAAATCAATAAATTGATCCACCATTTTTATTCATTGAATGTAACGAAAAATGGTACGCTCGTCCACGCGGACAAGCTTTTTTCTCGTATCATACAGGTCCATCGTAACTAATATAATCTAAAATATAAACATTCCTTTAATTGAAATGTAAAAACATAATCATATCTAGGTCAACAGTAACAATATACTATAAGTTCAAGTATTTTGTAAAACGGGAAAAGTGTTGTTCAAGCGCATAATGGACACAGGCCTATGACCTGAACATCTAAAGAAGGTCAATCATCAGTTTGATACATGTACAAATTATGGTAACTAGAGCACAAAGGCCATCCTATAACAATGGACGTTAACAGTTACACAGATACAGTTATCTATACTATCATCAGCTTAATTCAGCAATACTGACATCAGCTAAGTATGTGTTAACACACCAGAAAGCAATCATATTCTTCAATCAATTGTTTGATTAATTAATGTTACTGTGACATAAAACTTGCCGACAGAAATTGGTTAATCTGCAATTATTTTTGCCAGGTAACACAATTAACACTACCAGTCTTGTCTCAGTCTATGTACTCGGTCATGTCAAACAAACAAAGTTACCAAATATCTGGGAACCTAAAACAATGGCATGTGATACTGCATTATTAATACTCACCAATCCAACAAAACCGAAATAATTACTATTCAGTGTACATTTTCCAAAACACATTTGTTATGCAAATTTGCAATATGATATATCTGTATTATGTATTGATAGTATTACATGGGACTTTGGGTAATAATTAAGTTACAAATACTAAATGTTATGTTATGTTATGTTAAATACAGTCAAAAAAAATTTCAATGACTAAAAAATTTCGGCATAATATATGTGAACAAGTATGGTGTGAAAATCTCAAATACTATCCTAACACTATCTGATGAGATCAAATTGTAGTTCAATAAACTGTACATGTATAGTGAACTAATTACCCAGAGATAAAACAAGATTACAATGTGAGGTAACTACGATAAATTATCAATTAAGTATTGATATATGCGACACACTCCTTTTCAATGAAATGGCAAATATGAATTCCTGAGCAGTTTGAAATTGCATTTTATATAAATTTGCATTTTTTCCAGCTTATCCAATGTTGAATATTACCACAAAGTTAACATAAAAGTAACAACAAGCATGAGAGAATAAATATACAATGTTTTTTAACCAAATGACATGATTCTGTGAAATTGAATTATTAATTTATTTCATCATTTCAGAAGGAACAAAAACAGTCATATATAGTATATACAATTTTCAATAATAAAATACATACATATGTTTACTAATGTATGCCCAACTGTGTTGCCTCCTTAATTAATTTATTACAATGTAATATTATTATATATAATCAAAATGAGCAATAGTTTACAGGTTATTTGTACATGTATAAGAGGCAATATAATATCATAAACGGTCAAATATCTAGAGTAGAAGAACATTGAAATACAAAAATGTATTACTAAACCCCTCCAAATTACACTTCAAACAAACCCAAAAAAGGAATAGAGGTGTTGTATTCAGTTGGTTACAACTGAAATTTTAATCATCAGATCTAATGGAATTAGGTTTGATCATTTGTATAATAAATATGTATTTCTTATCTTTTGAATGACATAAATTCCTAAAGTTTAAAATACAAAACTTGTAAATCAGCTATTTATTTAAAAGTAAAACAGAATGATATATATATATATTGATACTAGAATATTAAAGAACCGTGCAAGAAACCAGTCAGGCTGTGTGTTAGTTTTTCTAACAAGACGAACGACGTCCAAGACATTCAGTGACACATAAAAAATCTGCTTAGGCAAGAATTCTTGGCTAGTTGCAACCCAGGGCATCAGAAATATGCGGACACATTTTCAAGACTTGAAATTATATCAACTGATTATGGAAACTGTAACTTTAACTTCACAATTGCATTTCAGAACAGCTAATTCTGAAGCAACAGGAGTAGGTATTCACAGAATCATTGAGGAGTACATTCATGACGAATGTGTGACAAAGAGTACCATTGCACAAGCGTACCACAACGAAGCGTACCAGTTTGTGCGACGAAGCGTACCACCTATATATCATATAGAGAATATGAATTGTTTGTAAAAGTTGGTATGTTATTCAGCACATGTTATAAATGTTTATTTATTGCTTTATTATATGATCATAAATCATAAATGAATGTTTATTATGGAAAAAAAGAAAAAAATCATTTTTTCAAACTTTTTGGATATTAATTGTTCGAACATTAAGCTATGATTTATTCTCTTTATTAATCTAAATTATCACATTTTATTGCAAAATCTAAATTATTTGACTGCCTAGTCTTCGATTATTTCAGTTTCTAAACAATTTATCATCAGTTTGCAATATAATTGCAGTCATGGCGAATACCCATCGGTCAGTCGGACCTGACCGATAAAAAACGACCAGGTCCGATACAGAATGCCTGTGCGTCGGTCCGTATGTCCGATACGGAACAGTACGGGTTTCACAACATCCATTGCTGTTTACACAATGCGGTCTTCTTACGCGCACCAATTGTCTGTACATTTGCTTGTCTTTCGGACATTTGAACTTTGATTGTGTCGTCAAAATGGCATTTCAGGAGTGAATGTGAAAGTAAATAATACTTTTAACTGTTATTTAACGAAATACGCCAATTATTTGCACATTTGTGTTTGATTTGTTTACTTTCACTTTGAAATGAGCGGTAATTTTCGGCCCGTAATTTTTAACAACATGTTTTCAGACCGACAAGTTTGCATTCGGTCCGAAAAGTTTTCCAAGTTTGTCAGACCAAATGACTGACAAGTCTTGGAAGTCATTTGCCATGACTGTAATTGACTCTAATATTGGCAATATCTAAATGAATTAACTGTGTTATTAACACATTATTGTCACCTTTTATAGATGATCCCGCTAGGTTAGGTATTTACCAATATAATATATAGATGGTAAGCTTCGTCATTAAAAGGTACACTTAGGCAATGGTACGCTTCATCGTCTCGTGCACCCATTCATGACATATCTAACCTAGTCCAATTTCTCCAAAATGTTACATTTTTACATGCCCATTTAACCATAAACATTCATTAAGTAATAAGTTGTTATTTCACACTTTACTTTCACTTTGCATGGAAAATGTCAAAATGTGAGATAAGTTATTTAGGGTCTTATTTTGTAGGACGCGACCTAACCAGGACATAACTTCATGGCCATTAATATAATGATCTGCATTAGTGCATAGTGCAGTAAGGTAGCTCCAAAACAACGAAAACGTGGAGACATTAAAATTACCTTTCTTATGCTGTCCATCCTTCACAGTATATCTAAGATTCCTAAACTGAATGTCTAAACTTCTTTTCCGTGTAAGGTCATATTTATGCTTAATTTCTGCTGGTGTTTGACTTTGTGATGAGTTTCTCTTCGGTCCTTGGCACAGCGTCTTTACTGTCAAACTGTCATCCCTCTGAGGTACATGGACGTGTACAGACAAAAGTTCTGCCATGATAAATTCACTAGGCAGATGAGTATTTATTCAAGATTCAATAAAATATGTCATTCCTTTCGTCCGAAATTACGCCGTGAATACAGCCATTATAGCAATCGATTTCCCGTTCACTTCGTGGTGGCTTGTCTCATATGTGAACTTGAGGGGTGAGTGATATAAAAGCAGTGTATACCGGAATATTATTTCTTTATAAAAATGTCATTTAACAATCAAAAGGTACTAAGATACCTCTGCTATCATGTTTTTATGATGGTATGGTAAAATGGATAGGAAAAATTTATACGAGCTGTCATGAATGAATATGAAATCCCTAAGATGGACGAGTCTAAAAAACATAAACAAGAACCATGTGACAGGAAAAACGTCATTCGGGTTAGCTTGGGCATTACTGGTTCCCGGGAATTGGAGAACCTACTAAATGCGCGTTTTCGGACCTGGATATTTTGTACACATTTTGTCTCGTTCGCGTGTCCGTTATTCTCAGACAAACACAATCTGTTGAACATTTAGCCATGTCAGAGGTCGATAAAACATTGTGGGTCGGAAATCTTCCGGAGGTTACGGAAGAAATCTTGTATGAGCTTTTCCTCCAGGTAAATGACAGTGTGATAAGTGTGTGCATTTTTGATTTCATAAAATGAAAGTAGATCAATCACATTACTTCTTTGCTTCACTTCGCGACTCTTTGTCTGCTTCAGATACTGTGGAAAAATTGTTTTCTCCATATTGTTTAGTTCACACCTACCTTTTAATTTTTATAACTGGTCTCAAATAGAAAAATAGTTTCATCCCGAGTCGTTTCGACCCATTAGTATGAATTACAGACAAAATGGCCCCATTGTGTGTCACCATATACTAATCATAATTATACAGTCAACTATGTTAGTTCAAATATGATTTAGTAAGTTTTAGCAAGTGCAACCCATTTTTGGTTTGGTTTAAATGGCCACAAAGTAATAATTATAATTTATTTTGAGTAAATCATCTTTTACACTACACCGATAACAATACAGAGGGGTCGAATTGACTTAGCTAAATTAGGGGTCGAGTTGGCTTAGGGGCCGATTTGGTATGGGGTCGAATTGTTCAGGGGTCGAGTTGTCCCGCAGCCGGTTGTTAGAGCGCTGTACTAGTGTTTAGGAATTTCATGGTATTTACGTCATAAAACATTCAATAAATTGATATAAACACTGTAATATTTAAATATAATTGCTATCCGGTTTTTCGGTGCTTCCCAGTGTTTCTTTGCCCCAGTGTTAATGGGGTCGTGGTTTTGAGCCCCACATCGGGTGTACTTTCACTTATTTATCTCCTTGGTTACTTGGCTTACCAACGTCCTATTATTGGAACTAACTATGTAATGTCTAATGCAGTCTGAAGAACTCCTGCTGAAGACATTTTACCTTAATAGAACTGTGAGAGCTGCAATCTAAGATATCTTCTTCCAAGATTCCTATATGTTTCTTGATGCATCTGACAATAAATTTTCAAATCAGCTGTATATGTGCGCCATTCCATATACTTTGTTAAAACAATGCAGGGGTGTTGGTAAGAGCTGGTAACTTGAGCATCATCACCCAGCTACTTTTCTTGTATGAATGATAATAATTAAGGGGAATACCCTCAGACCCTAGCCTACTTTTGATGACTTCCCTGCTAATTAAAAAATTAGTGACACCCCTAAAAATGTAAGCTTTATTACTCATTTACACAAACAAGTTGATATAAAGGGATATTATTAAACTATAAGCTAAGATTTCTCATTCAGACGTTAGTTTGGAAGCTTTTTTGCATGCAATTTAAATAAGTTTTTTGAAAGTTCTATCTTGATTGCAAACATGAGAATTTAAGTACTTACAACGGCAGTAGTTAAATGTTTATCTGTTTTTGTATTACAGGCTGGACCTTTAGATAGTGTCAAGATTGCCAAAGAAAGGGATGGACGACAAAAATCATTTGCATTCGTCCAGTTCTCTCATGTTGAATCTGTTCCATATACAATACAGTTGATGGAAGGAACAACACTTTATGGAAGGAATCTTAAGTTGCAAACGAGGCCTGGTAAGTAATTTCAATGTGATTCACCGAACACATGCTTTTAATTGCTCGTATGGTTAGCTCAACCATTGAAGCACAAGCTTCCACTCTGGAGGCTATGAAATTCTTAACAATTTCTCTGCGGTGGTTCCACAAGATGCTGAATCTCATGTGTCATAATGATAATTTTTGACTGGATTTTGTTTTTTTATAGCACCTTGTGGAAACCCTGCAGAGAAAATGTATCGAGGGGTGAAAGGGAAACTAGCTTATCTGCACACGCAAAAAAGAAACAGATAGGCTTGTTTTGCTTTTAATCTTAGTATGTTCCAAGTGATGATGTGATCAACGATGATAATTTATAGTAATTTGTTCTCTCATAATTATTCACTTGGCCAAGTTGTTTGTTCATTTAGTCCTTGAACAGCATGTAAGCCTTGCTTGGAAACCCAAGACAGATGGATAGGTAAACAGATGACAAAATGTTGAACCAAAGTGGTGGAATATTTATTAAAGATACAAAAAAAATAACTCTTTAAAATATCCATTGGATGTGATTATATCATATATGGAAGTTGTAGCATATTTTGTTGTTTTGATTATTTCATTTGTAAATACACATGAAATGCAATTTTTAACTTAAATATATTCTCTTATCAATAATGGTTTGGTTTAAGTTTTCCATGATTTGTTTAATGTTGGGAAAATCCATTTGCTTACAGAATTATTTAGAAATGATAAATATTAATTATCAGTTTGACTATGCTGACAAACTGCGGCAAATTAGTCATTAAAATATGTGTATTTTTATTATTGGTTTTCTTACAGGATCGGTCCATCAGCAGCAGCAGCAGCAGCAACAACAACAACCACACCAGCAACAGCAGATGGGTGTTCAAGGACAGTACAGACATGGAATGAATCCTTATCAAAATAATCAGCCTCAAAATGTGCAAAATCCATACATGAATGTCCAAAAAATACAAATGACCATTATACCGCAAAGCCCATACATGGTGGGTCAACCAGTGTTGAATCAAAGTACTGGAGTAACAACCCCTAGTTTTCAGAGATCTCACACCTGGCATGGATCTGATCTTAGTGGTAGTCCAGGTGAAAGAGATAAGGATCGAGATGATGATCGTCGACGAGATAATCGCTCTCGCGACAGAAGTCGGGGTAGAGATGATTACAGAAGCAGCCCCAACAGCTATAATGACAGACATTCTAATGCCGACAGTCTTGAATCTAGACGACAAAAGGTATTACATAAACAGGAACAAGTGATACAGAATTATCGACGAGATCGTGATAGGCATGGAAGCTCGCCGTATCATCAGAGAAGGGGAAGATTCAACTAAATGATCACATTATGCCGACTCATTATTTTAACATTTTATCGAGTTTTATATTTCTGCATCAAAATTTATTTTATTTCAAAACATTACAGTCTCATCTTTGAAGATCCTTCAAAAAGGTTAACACTGTGCAAGATTGAAACAGAAATTTTTAACCATTAATGTTGAATGTTTTATGATGTTGCATTTCGATAACGAAGACCCATCAATTCTGGTATTGATACATGTAGTGTATGTTTTTAAGACAACATTATGTTTTTGTGTATGTCTATTTCTAATGTATGTTCAGAATTGATTGTGGAATTCCTAAAGATAAATAATCTATGACAGCATCAGACTACACAGACGCTACTATAGACATTATCAAACATTTATAATATGCTAAGACAACAAACAACAGATAGTTCCCACATTTACAATAATTACCTCCCTTGCGCTGAATAGTCGGCCATATTGAAAGGCAATTTCCTTAAAGTTTAAAGGAAATATGTAACCAATGATAAAATAAAATCAGATGTATAGAAATAACTTATTTATTGTGCTCATGAGGGCAGATGGCTCTGAAAATTGAAGAAAAAGTGGTTGTCACATGCAAATTCTCTTGGTATTTTCTCAAATATCACATATTTGGTAATTACTACTATGAGTGCCTATCATTTTTGCCTATCTAAATGGCAGATGATTAAGAACAAGGGAGATAAGTATTGTAGATGTGGGAACTATCTTTTACTTTGGATGGATTATGTAATGGAATGCAGTCTGCATTTCATGTTTGGATGTACGGAGTTGTATGCTTATTTCACATGCAATTTATTTCGTAAATTGAGCATACATTTCATATTCAGTTTCATTCTTGAACAATAATACACCTATTAACAGTTTCGACAAGATACAACGTAAATTTATATCAGAAGTGTATCAAGTGAAACAGAGTTCCCTAACCTGAATTGCAAGTCTAAGTGATGTGCTACGCTAAAAATTTATAGAAATACTGGTTTTTAAACTGTCATTCTAACATGGTTCCTTGTTCAATTTTCTAAAAGAATATGTATATACCATTCGATGGTTTACTCCAAAAATGTACTATTTGTTATTATTTTATTTATTGATTAAACCAAAACCATTGAATCAATTGTTAACCATTACGACATATCGCAAATTTTCAATACAAGTTATATGAAGAGATAATCAGTCGGTAATATATAGTTCTCACATCTACAATATTTTTCCTCCCTTGTTCTGAATAATTTCCTTAAAGTTTATGGGAAATATAATGTAAACGATGATAAACAAATCCGATATATAAAAAATAGCTTATTCATTATGTTCATGTGGGCATTTGACTCAGTAAGTTGAAGAAAAATTGGTTTTCACATGCAAATTCTCCTGGTATTTTCTCAATTATCACATATTTGGAAATTACTCCTATAAGGGCTTATCAGTTTTGTCTATCAAAATGGCCGACAGTTAAGAACTAGGGAGGTAAATATTATAGATGCGGGATCTATGTATACTTACTCGCTAAAAATCAATAAAAATGGGGGGAATGAAACTGTTAATCTGTGTATATAAGGTGTTTCTTTTATATTCAATTTAATTCTTTACTGTCAATAAAATGCATTTTAAAAATGACATTGTTTGTGTGTTCTTTTCAAACCTTAGAAGATTTTGTAAACTTACCATCATTAAAAGTCTGTATGTCAATCTGATACCACTGATAAACTACTGCCATACCAGACAGCTCTTTTGATTGATTACTTCACCATATTATACATACATGGTATGGTAGAAAGAGTTGGTTGAACTTGCCCTTTTTGAAGTACAGCTAGCTACATATACCAGGGGCGTAGCTTAGCTGAAATTGATGTGTAGCTCTAGTTTTAGGGGGTACCCCTGAAATGTTTTGTAGCTATTCGTCAGAGATGCGTAATGGTGGATATTTCGTTCTGGTAAATAACATCAAAAACATACATTAATATCTTATTGTAGTTTTGGCCATTTTGTTTTTTTGTCTATAGAAAGCTACGCCCCTATACACATTCATACTTATTTTTTGTTTTTTTTATTCATATAATTTCCTGTTTAGTAATTTTTTGCCTTACTTTTTGCCAGATTAAAGATGTATCTGACTCATCTGAACCTAAAACTTTTTAATGGACTTCATCTAGTATTGTTGTTACATAGTCTAAACATCATTAATAAGAACCATTGCCATGTATAACCATTAAACTAATATTATTTAATCATATAACTAACAGAAAAAATCAGTAAAAAACACCTCCTTGTTTTAAAAAATCGAAAGTTTTTTTAATTTAATGATAATACAAATGTCTTTTTTCGACAAATCCAGAGAAATACATTAATAAATGTATTCTGTGATAATGTATATTTATTGAAATTTTAACTAGATAAAGTATTCTTTTCATGATTGTTCAGGTAAACAAATGAATTGAGAAATGAGCATAATATTTCTTTAACAGAAACTCGATTACATGTCTGACATTTCAGTCACTTTAAGGCCTTTAATATCAGATCTACTAAATTCATTTATTAAAGATATCAGGGCACAAATGCAGCTTAGCTATCATTTCATATATTTTGTGGAAGTATTTGACTAAGAGAGCTACTGTTGATCAGAAACAGCCAATGGAATAAGACTTATGATGATGATCAAAACAAATAGTAACAAACTTGAGCAATTAACATAGATGAAAGGGAGATAATTCAAATATTGGGTTATGTAGAGTTACAGTTCTTGAACAATGTAACAAAATAGATGGAAGGGAGATCATTCAAATATTGGGGTATGTAGAGTACATATAGTGAATAGGCCATATCAAACATTAAAATAGTTTGTTTCTAGTACCTGAGAATTCATCGTAAATCTCAAAATATATCTTTTATATATTCCCCATTTGATATTTGCTGGTCTTTCGAAATTGCCGGTCGTTAGAGGCCGGAGCAGATCGGCGACCGGATGAGACCGGCATATAGTAAAGCCTCAGCTAGTTTGTTAATCTGAAATTAAATCTTAGAAGTGTCTATCAGTAAACTAATTCGCTCAACAGTTGTGCAGGTAATTAGAGTGATTATAGTGATTCACACGATTGAAGAATTTAGTTAGAATTTAGTTTATATGTTCTATATTCTCTGTAATTCACCAATATAGACTGACCGGAACAGTACACGACCGGTACCAGTACGCGGACACTTCCATATTTAGCGTTTTATAAAAGATTTAAACTTTATTGTTTGACTCTCAATTATTCGCACGGACTCAGGTGTCGAACCCGTATATGTACTCTTCCATGTTTTTAACTGACACGCAGACAACTCGGATTTAGATTTTTTTACGTTGAAGTTAATCAAAGCGAAAAAGTACGCCGATGTTGGGCTCGAACCCTGACTCCCTAAACACTAGTGCGGCGCTCTACCGACTGAGCTAATCGAGCGGCCGTCTTACCCCACACCACTACTGTCCCCCCCCCTTCTGGTATTTGAAGCTCAACCACCATGGGCCATCATACACTGCTGCCACCATTGAAGTAAATCGAGGGAAAAAATTGCGCCAAATGTGCGACTGGAACCCACAACTCCCTAAACACTAGTACGGTGCTCTACTAACTGAGTTAGCCAGGCAGCCGTCTAACCCTGTACCACTACAACGTAAACGAACATTGTTGTTGCAGCCAACGGGTATTTAATAATTAAAATTAAGATGTGAAATAAATTCAAGAGGTTTCACCCTTTCTAACAGGAGCAGTTCTGGGTGTTAACTCAGTAAAACAGTGAAAGTAAATTGTGCAAAAGAAGTTGTTGAAAATTCCCAATTTGACGACGTTTCCCAATTCAACCAGACTCGGACCCATTCCATAGACTAAAAAGGAAATCGCTGCTATTTAAACCAATTAAAGGGAATTTAATTAAACCTTCATTTTTTTCAGGTTTTAAAATCTTGAAATAAAATCATCGAAGGAATTTCCCAGATTGACTGTATTTGTCAGGTTGTATTCTTACATAGCTTGCATTCATGAAAAAATGTCCTAGTCACCTGACGCCTATAAAGCAATTGAACATTCAATATCCTATCATTCACAATGAATTATGGTGTTGGAAATTGGTTCCAAAATCATGATCGATCATCGGTTTGGAAAAACCAGTCCGTCATCGAATATTAATTGGTTGTCACTGCTCGGCAAATACATATGTTATTTCAACTTATTCAGTAACTTAAGGTCCCTCAACCCTGTTTGTATTTGTAAACTCAACTTGTGTTATAGTATTGCTACAACTTGCTTGTTTTTATTTAATATATATGATACACAGTAAAACCTCAATTGAAGACCACCTCAAAATTAAGAACACAATTTTCAAGTCATTTTCACTGTTTTGCTCTTTATTCAACCTTAATATTAAGACAACCTCAATATTAAGACCAGTTTTCAAGGGTTCCAAGGGTGGTTTAATTATTGAGGTTTTACTGTATATTGAAAGTACTTTGCTAATTTATACTTTACACCTGAAAAAGTTGTATGCTTACGTAACAAGTGACAAAATGGAATGAAAGTAGTGGAACTTAACAGAAAGAATACTACAGAAATAAAGGAAATTTAATTGATCATGTTAAATTCTGATTTATTAATTACTTTCAATGGTCAAACTGACCAATCATCGACCAACTAGACTATTCGGTACAACACTAATGAATTGTTCCTTACAATGTGATGGTATTATGTTATTTGCAGACATGACGGGTGATGAAGAAATTTGGTGTGAGGTTAGCGATGATGAGATGTACAATCCTGGGAAAGAAAAGAAAGGAACTTGGGAACCTAAAGCTGAAGATATTTTACGTCTTTTTGATGAGCTTAAAACAAAAAAGGCAAGATAATTGTCATATTTTTCTGAAATATGCAATTGAGTTTGCACTACCTTATTTTATACCCATCAGTATATTTTAATGGACATATCAGTCACCAAGCAGCAGTAACAGGATTGACAGGACTGTTGAATTTAGTGACTGTAAATGGTTATCATGTTACAGTAAAACCCCACTTAAAGACCACCTCAAAAATAAGACCACCTCAAAATTTAGAACACAATTTTCAAGTCCATTTTCACTGTTTTGCTCTTTATTCAACTTACTATTAAGACCACCTCAATATTAAAACCAGTTTTCAGGGGTCCCAAGGGTGGTCTTATTATTGAGGTTTTACTGTACTCAAGAACTGTGAAGTTAAAGTCCTTGCAGAACAAGAAGATAAGGGCCCAGTATGTACACAATTTCTTTAAAAAAGGTACCTAACATTTTTTGGGAAATATTGTACTAAAAATAAAATGTTATCATAATTCATTTCTGTCAGGTGCTAGATCTACATTGGAAATGTCCGGGTCGACGAGCACCTGACTCGGAGGATAGTAAAGTGGAAGAATCGTCTAAAGAGGAACTACTTACAACTCCTGTGAAAAAAGAAGAAAAAAAGTATGATTGTATATTGTGTTGATTGATTTATTATGTTTTAGTTAATGAATCCTTAATCTTTTGAGTTTGTTACTTATGACTTAGATGAATGAACATGCTTTGATTTATGCAAATTGATAAACATGAACCAATATACTATATGGTTTCTTTGAAAATGACTGTTATTGAGGCACTTTATCGTCTCATTGCTATCATCGTCAACCAGATGGTCAACTCGAAGTACCGCTATATTCATTGTCTTAAGAAAATAGTGCATGTAAAGTCCTCTCATTTTATTATAGATTTGCCAGGGATATGTCAATTGTGGAAAGGAGGGTGTCTTGATATAAACGGCTTTTCTGTTTTTTGTGCGTACTTAATAGCGAATGAGTATACTCGAATAGTCGCATATTAATTTCTAATATAATAGTATGGAAAACGTGCAGTCTTGCCTTGGAAGCGCCTCTCAGGACCTTCAGTCCTTTGATGTTTCTTTGGTATTTCTGTTACAGATTTGGTCATTTCCTCTTCCTTAATATACTGTTTTGTCTGCCAATATTTACTAGTATGTGTAATAGACTTAAAATGTAACATCTTTGTTGCCATCGCACAATTCACCCATGCACATTGCAAATGTGAAACCAAAATTGCATTTCAAAAGATGTGGTTCTAATGCTACAAGAATCCTATTCCTTTAGTTTGGTTACTCAGAATCAAACTGATGAGTAAGATTTCTTTTTACGGACAAGGTTCGCACAGGTCTTGAAAAGTTCTTCAATTTGATGTCTACTCCTTGAAAACTACTTGAATTTGTAAAGCCAATAACTTCTTGAAAAGTAATTGAATTTGCTGCAAATAGAAAAAGGACAAAAAATAACAAACATACCAACAATGAATGCTAAAAAAAATGACAGGGCTATTTTTGACAGGGCCTATCGCTGAGTAGGCGATAGTATGGTAATACAGTAGGGTACGGAAATCGACAGGTTTAATGCCCGATAAAAGAAATTCTCATGCTGTGTAATTTTATTCATACTGCAGTGATGGTCATCTCGGGGCGATAAACTTGAAAAATACACTTGATCCCTTCTCCTTTATAACATTTTTAGTCCTTGAAAATGAGGGAAAAGATCTTGAAAACTCCCTACTTTTGGGGAAGTACTGTATGAATGATGATGGAAAATATTCCTAAATTGTCATTTTTTTATTTGAAACCAGGAAGTGATAATACCCTATGTAGTGATTATAACTATTGTCTTTTTGGTCAATTCCATTTAGTTTTGTAGGCTATAGTGATTATGTGCTTTTAATCTGTGCAACTTTAATCATTGTTTGCTGTAATAATCATTATTTAAATGTATTTTTACAATCATTGTTAATGTTATAAACTGTGCATTTCAGACCTGTTGTACCAAATGAGTTTGATTTTGATGATGATGAGCCAAGTAGATCAAAAGCTGTGATTACACCGCGTAGAACCCCAGGTAAGATAAGTCATGTCTTAGTTTTATGTAGCATTCTCATGGTGTTAAGCACTCTAATTTTAGTTCCTAAATCTTGTATTTGTCACAAAAAATTATTTCTTAGCAGTGGTTCCACTAGATGCTGTATCTCAAGGGTCAATAATATAATTGTTATTAGATTTTACCATTTTATAGCCAAAATACCTATATTTTAGAGAAAAATTGACCCTTCAGCCAGAATCCTCTGATGTCTCAATGGTCAAATGGAACCCCTGCTTAGGTAGACTACAGGCTTTGTAAAACTCTGAGCTTTGTAACTGCCAGTCAGGTTTCAGTTTTTAGTTGTGATATATTTGTATTTGTACATGCATTGTAGCTGACACATATACAAGTGCATGTGCAGATGAAGACCCCCCCCCCCCCTGAAATTTTGGCAAAAATATTTATCTCTTTAAAATCCTGTATCCAGAGGGGGTGTCCAAACATTCAAAGGCCTTATACTGTAAGACCTGGACTCCCCCTGATGTAGATTGCTGGAACCGCGCTTGAAGTGTGTTAATTATCTTGTAACTAGTAAACTATATTCACATTGTTTGACTTGCTTTTGTCATATACATGTATAAGAGGAACTGGAGGGATTTTTAAATTTATCACCACTGTAGTCTCGGGATCCTATGTTAGTGTGATTTTCTCTTAGCCTTCTAAATATGGCTTAATTCAGTTGTGAGAGATTGTCTGGCATTTGTCTAAGGTTTATCCATCTTGTGAAAGCATTAGACACTTTTGCTGAAAATAATGTTACAAGTTCGCTATTTTTTGTCACTTTTATCAAACACAGTTTAGTCTAGTTTGTATACAAATACCATTCTCTTCATGTCTTTCAAGTGTTTTTTATGACATTCAGTTTCTATATGAAAATAAAATGGAAACAAGTTGATTTGGTCACTGTATATACATGTCTTGTGGATGCCTTCTACACAAAGTTACCAATACTTCAACACTTTTATGAAAGATTTGAGATAACAATTTTAACGATCAGTTGCTATTTTAACTTTAAAGGACATGTCACAATTTTTACCTCAAATCTCAATAGTGAAGAGTTGATAATACAGTCATGTCTCGTTCATGCGAATTCATCAAGTCTATAATTTATTTCGAATAATACATGGTATTGAATAACCCTTTTCAATTTGACTTGGCTTAGAAGATACATCAGGACCTGATATTTATTTCGGATGATACCAAGTATTCGGGTAGAAGATTGTCGAATAAACGAGGTCCGACTGTACTTATGATTGTTACTGTGCAATTAACATATTTTCAGGATCTGCACCAAAATCACAGAAGAGAGAGGCAAGAATGGATAAAATTCTGAAAGACATCATGCAACAGAGAAAGATACAGGCTGCTGAAAGAGAGGCTCGTAAGCTTGCCAAATCTCCTCGTACTCCATCGAGTCCAGGCAGGGCTAGAATCGGAAGTCCTGCTGGTTCCCCACGTACACCTAACAGACAATCCCCAGTTAGGGTAGGAGCTGGGATCAACGATTCCATCTCAAACACTCCAGCTAGAGTACCTACTGAGGTACCAATGCCATCACGAATGGCTAAAAGTGATCAATATATTAACAGTGCAAATGCTAAAGTCGAGGAAACTAGCAAAACATTCTCTCAGACAAGCAGTTCTAGTGTCAATACATCAATACACCCTCCGTCTGTAAATGCTGCCATGGCAACAAGCTCTTCACAAGTGAAGGAGGTGACCCCATCTCCAAATGTTACATCAAGTCAGCAAGGTATTACATCCACAAGTCAAACCATTGATTCTAAAAATGACAGGAAACCTACTGACACAATAAATTCAGGTACAGAGAAAATGGACAC
Source organism: Mactromeris polynyma (assembly GCA_032209605.1). Classification (NCBI taxonomy): domain Eukaryota; kingdom Metazoa; phylum Mollusca; class Bivalvia; order Venerida; family Mactridae; genus Mactromeris; species Mactromeris polynyma. Next base: position 21,051 of record JASFXZ010000248.1, read on the forward strand.
AAGTTGAGTTAGACTTTAATTTTGGCTATCTATAACCAGTGTGGTTTCTATGATGTATTTTTTACTAAATACTGGAATATACCAAGATTTCTTTCAGTGGGGCCATGATTAAGTATGACTTATATTTAAGGATGTCAACGAATATTCGAAAACTGATTTGGCATTTGAATATTCAATTAAATATATATTTTCAATATAAAAGCTGAATGCATGTGTATTAACTTTCAATGATGGGCATTATTGCATTGAATGACATTTTACGCGTGAACAAAATATCTAGAGGTCAATTGACATGTCATGTTGTATATTTGGGGACAGAAGAGATTAATACTCTGGTAATGACACTAGGCCTTGCATTTATTTGTAATCATGGTTTTTTTT
>JASFXZ010000249.1:0-21155 GCA_032209605.1 Mactromeris polynyma
TGTACGTCTTAGCTCAGGAGTATAATACTATAGGGCTTGTCAGGCAAGGTCACACAATTATAACATGTGTACTTTGTATTTATGTATACGAATACAGACTCTGTGACGTCTCTCCAAGCATGATAAGACCGACCTTAAAAAATGTTTGTTTGCAGTTACGCGACCGATTCATGAAAAATGCAGCGACTCATTTATTTTTTCAGGTTTATCAATGAAAACAAAATTTTGTCTTATGTATTGGTATTATTTAAGGAATTAATTATTTTGTACTTTTCATGACTGAATTTTATGGAGTATAAAACAAAGAAATGGTATTTTAATAAAGTACGACGTTACTATAGCGACGGAATAATTCGTACCGATAATAGCACATAAAAATGAAAGTCTCTAAAGAATAGATAATATAGGGGCTACATATCCTGAAAATTGCACGGGAAAATATAGGGATAATGAAAAAGGTACAACACTTGTCCCGAAACTTTCCGAACACCCCTTGTATATTTGTAGAGTATAGTGTAACGACCTTGACATAAAGGAAAGTAAGAACAAACCTCACCTTAATATCACTACGTATTTCCACCTTTACCATACCTTCGTCAGGAGAACTTCAACGACATTTACACGCAGTTATCTTATGATACATGCACTTCATTTATATAAACAATTTATTATCAACTCAATGTGTTCAATTTGCTGTGAGTGTTTGATGTTGTAAACAAACTGTAAGGTGGTTAATCAACGAAATCGTATTTTGGAACATATTGACCAATAGACAAAGTGTACAGAACAACGGTATCCTCAACACAGTTGCAATTTGACCGCTGTATTTTGCTTGCTATCAACAGTGCATAGAGGTGACATGTGTGAACTTATTTTTTATCTCATGGCCTCGACTTAGCATGTCGTGGGATCGAGTAAGCTAGTCGTGACCACGAGATAATTATGTTCGATATGGATTGCGTTGTCCCTCCTGTTTGCCGATGATTCTGAAAGTTCGATATGGATTGCGTTGTCCCCCCTGTTTGCCGATGATTCTGAAAGTTCGATATGGATTGCGTTGTCCCCCTGTTTGCCGATGATTCTGAAAGTTCGATATGGATTGCGTTGTCCCTCCTGTTTGCCGATGATTCTGAAAGTTCGATATTGATTGCGTTGTCCCTCCTGTTTGCCGATGATTCTGAAAGAAGTTCGATATGGAGTGCGTTGTCCCCCCTGTTTGCCGATGATTCTGAAAGAAGTTCGATATGGATTGCGTTGTCCCTCCTGTTTGCCGATGATTCTGAAAGTTCGATATGGATTGCGTTGTCCTCCTGTTTGCCGATGATTCTGAAAGAAGTTCGATATGGATTGCGTTGTCCCTCCTGTTTGCCGATGATTCTGAAAGAAGTTCGATATGGATTGCGTTGTCCCTCCTGTTTGCCGATGATTCTGAAAGTTCGATATGGATTGCGTTGTCCCTCCTGTTTGCCGATGATTCTGAAAGTTCGATATGGATTGCGTTGTCCCCCTGTTTGCCGATGATTCTGAAAGAAGTTCGATATGGATTGCGTTGTCCCTCCTGTTTGCCGATGATTCTGAAAGTTCGATATGGATTGCGTTGTCCCCCCTGTTTGCCGATGATTCTGAAAGAAGTTCGATATGGATTGCGTTGTCCCTCCTGTTTGCCGATGATTCTGAAAGTTCGATATGGATTGCGTTGTCCCCCTGTTTGCCGATGATTCTGAAAGAAGTTCGATATGGATTGCGTTGTCCCCCCTGTTTGCCGATGATTCTGAAAGAAGTTCGATATGGATTGCGTTGTCCCTCCTGTTTGCCGATGATTCTGAAAGTTCGATATGGATTGCGTTGTCCCTCCTGTTTGCCGATGATTCTGAAAGTTCGATATGGATTGCGTTGTCCCCCTGTTTGCCGATGATTCTGAAAGTTCGATATGGATTGCGTTGTCCCCCTGTTTGCCGATGATTCTGAAAGTTCGATATGGATTGCGTTGTCCCTCCTGTTTGCCGATGATTCTGAAAGTTCGATATGGATTGCGTTGTCCCTCCTGTTTGCCGATGATTCTGAAAGTTCGATATGGATTGCGTTGTCCCTCCTGTTTGCCGATGATTCTGAAAGTTCGATATGGATTGCTTTGTTCCCCCTGTTTGACAATGATTCTGAAAGTTCGATATGGATTGCGTTGTCCCTCCTGTTTGCCGATGATTCTGAAAGTTCGATATGGATTGCTTTGTTCCCCCTGTTTGACAATGATTCTGAAAGTTCGATATGGATTGCTTTGTTCCCCCTGTTTGACAATGATTCTGAAAGTTCGATATGGATTGCTTTGTTCCCCCTGTTTGCCGATGATTCTGAAAGTTCGATATGAAGTGCGTTGTCCCTCCTGTTTGACAATGATTCTGAAAGTTCGATATGGAGTGCGTTGTCCCACCTGTTTGCCGATGATTCTGAAAGTTCGATATGGATTGCGTTGTCCCTCCTGTTTGCCGATGATTCTGAAAGTTCGATATGGATTGCGTTGTCCCTCCTGTTTGCCGATGATTCTGAAAGTTCGATATGGATTGCTTTGTTCCCCCTGTTTGACAATGATTCTGAAAGTTCGATATGGATTGCGTTGTCCCTCCTGTTTGCCGATGATTCTGAAAGTTCGATATGGATTGCTTTGTTCCCCCTGTTTGACAATGATTCTGAAAGTTCGATATGGATTGCTTTGTTCCCCCTGTTTGACAATGATTCTGAAAGTTCGATATGGATTGCTTTGTTCCCCCTGTTTGCCGATGATTCTGAAAGTTCGATATGAAGTGCGTTGTCCCTCCTGTTTGACAATGATTCTGAAAGTTCGATATGGAGTGCGTTGTCCCACCTGTTTGCCGATGATTCTGAAAGAAGTTCGATATGGATTGCGTTGTCCCTCCTGTTTGACAATGATTCTGAAAGAAGTTCGATATGGATTGCGTTGTTCCCCCTGTTTGACAATGATTCTGAAAGTTCGATATGGATTGCGTTGTCCCTCCTGTTTGACAATGATTCTGAAAGTTCGATATGGATTGCGTTGTCCCTCCTGTTTGACAATGATTCTGAAAGTTCGATATGGATTGCGTTGTCCCTCCTGTTTGACAATGATTCTGAAAGTTCGATATGGATTGCGTTGTTCCCCCTGTTTGACAATGATTCTGATCCAAACAGGGTAGACAAAGCAATCCATATCAACCTTTCAGATACATCGCCAAACATGGGGAACAACGCAATCCATATCGAACTATGACTCTGAAAGGTTGATATGGATTGATTTGTCTCCCCTATTTGGCGATGATTCTGAAAGGTTGATATGGATTGCTTTGTCTCCCCTATTTGGCGATGATTCTGAAAGGTTGATATGGATTGCTTTGTCTCCCCTGCTTGGCGATGACTCTGACAGTTTGATATGGATTGCTTTGTCTCCCCTGTTTTGCGATGACTCTGAAAGTACGATATGGATTGCTTTGTCTCCCCTATTTGGCGATGATTCTAAAAGTACGATATGGATTGCTTTGTCTCCCATGCTTGGCGATGATTCTGAAAGTACGATATGGATTGCTTTGTCTCCCCTATTTGGCAATGATTCTGAAAGTACGATATGGATTGCTTTGTCTCCCCTGCTTGGCGATGATTCTGAAAGGTTGATATGGATTGCTTTGTCTCCCCTGCTTGGCGATGACTCTGACAGTTTGATATGGATTGCTTTGTCTCCCCTGTTTTGCGATGACTCTGAAAGTACGATATGGATTGCTTTGTCTCCCCTGCTTGACGATGACTCTGAAAGTACGATATGACTTGCTTTGTCTCCCCTGCTTGACGATGACTCTGAAAGTACGATATGACTTGCTTTGTCTCCCCTGCTTGACGATGACTCTGAAAGTACGATATGACTTGCTTTGTCTCCCCTGCTTGACGATGACTCTGAAAGTACGATATGACTTGCTTTGTCTCCCCTGCTTGACGATGACTCTGAAAGTACGATATGACTTGCTTTTTGTCTCCCCTGCTTGACGATGACTCTGAAAGTACGATATGACTTGCTTTGTCTCCCCTGCTTGGCGATGATTCTGAAAGGTTGATATGACTTGCTTTGTCTCCCCTGCTTGGCGATGACTCTGACAGTTTGATATGGATTGCTTTGTCTCCTCTGTTTTGCGATGACTCTGAAAGTACGATATGGATTGCTTTGTCTCCCCTGCTTGACGATGACTCTGAAAGTACGATATGACTTGCTTTGTCTCCCCTGCTTAGCGATAACTCTGACAGTTTGATATGGATTGCTTTGTCTCCCCTGCTTGGCGATGACTCTGAAAGTACGATATGGATTGCTTTGTCTCCCCTGTTTTGCGATGACTCTGAAAGTATGATTCCTTCCATGCACATTTCGTAAGCATAACACTTTTTTATGAATAACCAGGTGCGTGGCTACCTGTACGCAAAATACGCAGTTGCGTACATTTGACTTTCCAAAAATAGGAAAGTAAAAACTCTTACGAATGCAATAATATGAGAAATTATCGCACTTTTGGAGACAAAGCGTTTGAATATAGAACTCTTTATACTAATTTTACTATAATGTTTGTGAAAATTCCACCAGATTATACCACAACGTTTAAGAAAACGACAATTTTCCGACTGAACATGCCACTGATCTCCTCGTAGAAAGCATACAAGCCCTGGCTACACGCCTGAAAACGAAACTGTACTTTACCTAAGCTACTTCTAATTTACACGAACGTGTTTATACCATTTATGCACGAAAACATTAAGTAAATCGCATAAGTTATAAAATTATGAAAATTTAATATGCTAAATTAAAGAAAAAAAATACAGTGAAGTGGGATTCGAACACAGATTGAAACATTAAATTTTCGAGACATAAATTATACACTATTCTACCAGGACTATGCAGACATTCTTTCAATCTGATAGACTAAAATACAATAAAACCTCGATAATAAGACCACCTTTGGGATCTTTGACAAGTGGTATTAAAATTGAGGTTGTCTTAATATTGAAGTTGAATAAAGAGTAAAACAGTGAAAATGGACTGAACATTGAGGTGATCTTATTATTGGGGTGGTCTTTAAGTGAGGTTGTACTGTAGAGCAAATAATACAATTTAAATATTTCACCCTTTACACCCGGAACAGTCCAAAATTAACACTGCAGTACGGCTCAATGCTTGAGTACCATCTATAGTGACTCAGTCAGAGTCTTATTATAAGTAAACTTCAAGTATAAAAAATATCAATGTGAAAAAAATATTAACCGACATTAAAACCTTGGTACTTGTGCACTTGCATCTGCAGAAAGATCGGTGATCTCCATGTTTCACCGACTTTTTAATTAGACTACAGAACTGTTAATATTTATAGTAATGTAGACCAAACGTATATGTTTGTTCAGTATACGACTTAATATTCTACATGAAGCAAAAGAATAACTTAAAGAACGACTAAACTACCAACTGTATTTGCATATAATGAATAGAGACCAATATTTATTCTTATAAAGAAATTGGTTATTATTGGTTAGGCAATTTAAATTGACGCAGTTATCGAACATCGTAGATCAACATTCAAAAACGATCTTTACTGATAACAGAGCCACCGCCATAGAGAACGTTAAATTAAGACATTTAAAAGTTTCAATTCGGACCTAGGTTCGAAACCATAGCTATCGACATTAACACTCACACATGTGCACGAGGAGTACATGCACAGTAAAGTACCGTAAAACCTCACTTAATGATCACCTCAATTATAAGACCACCTCAATATTAAGACCAGTTTTCAAGGGTCTCAAGGGTGGTCTTATTATTTAGGTTTTACTGTCTTTCTTTCACTCATGTCTTGCAAAAAAAGAATTCAGCGCTGCCACTGACATCAACATTCATACGGGTGCAGGGTGAATACATATTTGCAAAATTTACTCAGTCCTAGCACTGACAACAACATTTACTCGGTTGCACGGTAAAATACGTCTGGGAAACTTTCATCTGGGTTGCCTATGCCAGCATCCCACCACTAGATTCCTCTTCGGCTAAGTTCTGACAAACTTCCTAATTAAAAGTAAATAAACGGTAATACGAAACTGCCAACACCTTAACTATCAGTTGGTCATTAGGGTAATCTATGTAATACTACCCGTAACTATGTTATATAGATATCCATATAATTAAAACTAGTATGACGAATGAATCAATTTTTTCCGAATTATTTCATTTTCTAAACCATATCAATGCCATCATACAAGAAGCGCTGCTAGTTTTGATATGACCATCATTAATGAATTTACACACACAACACCACACTACAGTGTTGAAACATGTTAAGAATACTCGTATTGTTTGGTGTCATAGATTTGGCATCAGGGACTATATATCAAGGACTAAACAAAGTATACAGTGGCTATGAGGTTGCGTCTTTCTACGATAACATTTACCTTCCCTCTGTGACTAAATGCACCATGGAATGTGACATGTCTACAACATGCGTCACTTCAACTTTTGATGCTCTGACAAAACAATGTCAGCTAAGTGTTGATACGATGATGTCAGCAATCAAAACTGGCAATTCAAACAAGAAGACGACTACTGCAATACAAAGTAAGTCAATTCGTAGTTTTTTCCATTTATCACGTGATTTCAAACATTTTACATCATATTCAAAATAAATAATTAACATTAACAAGAAATATCTTAAAAAGATTGTCGGCGCAATTTGAAGGTTAAAATTTGTTGTGCAACAATGCCGAGATGTTACGATTGCTGGTCACCCCAGCTCCAAAATGGATTTCAGTAAACTCACCGAAATTCAGTGGATTTTGGCAAGTTAACGTGTCCTTTATTGAAATGTTAACCAATCTGCGTCAAGGTTACAAAGTGTTTCGGTTGAAGAGAAATTGGTGGTTAACGTAAAATTTGATTGGTTTACACAACACTGATATGCAAATAGCAAAATCATGTTAATACGGCTAAGCCGAAAAAATAAATAAACCTTAATAATTTGTTTTTACAAAAAGAAAATCAATTGTTGGTTATGATAGTTAACATTATACCTGATTGGGACTCGAAGTCACAACTGATCAAGAAGGTTTAAAAGTTCAGATACTACACTAGAGATGTAAATGATCGCCTAATCACGTGATGAAAGTCAAAGCGCTGTTCAGCTATATCCTGTAACACAATGGATTGCTGAGCAAATATTTCCATGGTAATGAAAGTATCAAAGTGGTTCTGAAATTCTGCCATGGAACCAAACTACATTTGGGTTTCATGATCACTATATATATGCGTGAATGTGATGGTTGACAAAAATACAAATGTGGAAATGTTTATCTTTTTTGAAACATGCAAAAGCAAACAACACAATTATGATATCTTTGTCCGATTGCAAATTTAGAAGGGCAAGTTTGTTTTTAATAAGGAGTTATAATTTAAAAAGAGAAAACAAACCTTCAGCAGTATTTAGGAAAAAAATAAAATGTTTTAGTTGGACAGCCATTGAAGAAAAATGAAAAACCAACCTTAGTTTATTGGAAATTGAAGTTGATAGCAAAAAGTTAATTTTTGGAACGTAAATCGTATTATTAACATTAACAAATTACTGATATGTTTGCATTTATTTATCTCCAGGTGCATCACGTATAATTGATTTCTGTAAATAAACCGATTTTAGATATTCCATTTTGTTACTAAACGAGAGTTCTTGTTTGTTTTAGATATTAGAAACTGTCATATGCATATAAATGTGGTGGTTATTTATGATAGTGTCATCCCTATTTAAAGGGCCAGCCATTTCTGACTTATGAGAGACCTACTTCTGAACACATTTATTCCTCGACTCCGATCCTTTAGTGCCAGGCACAAGACAGGTAGACACACGGTAACCATTACTTAACTAGCTGGTGGCTCACCAACCGGCCATATTAGAACGGACCCCAACCAGGATTCGAACATTCGACCTCCCGCTCCCAAGGCGGGAGGTCTCTTATTTGTTCCAGTATGTTACACAGATGTCTCTCGTTTGTTTTAGATATTCTATAGCGTTACTAAGAGTCCATAGATGTTTCTTGTTTGTTTTATATATATATTTCGATATTCCAAACTGCCAAACTGTTACTATAAGTGTACCCAGATGTTTCTTGTATTTTAAGGTTTCCAAATGTTTACGTTGACTATACAGGGAATGTCTCTCGTTTATTTAAATATTTCAACCCACTACTATGAGTATACAGATGTTTCTTGTTCGTTTTAGATATTCCAGTCTGCCTGACACCACCTGAGGTATTCCACGGTAAATTGTCTGTAGTGTCAGTAACCACATTCGGGGCTGTCGCCGAATTAGCTTGCGATCAAGATTATTACATCGCTCCGTCTAGTCCGACATCCGTGAATTGTGTTGTTACTACGGGCTGGGGAGATATATATATGGCTTGTATTGATACCTTGGTCAGCCCATGTACGTATACACGTTGTATTTTAGTTGCTTTCCGAGAACATGTCATTAATGTAACCCTCTTTCTTTGTAATGGAGCTTTAAGTCACGTAAACAGCCAGGGACTTATAGTGACCCTTCATGCTTTTAGGATGGATGAAGACCCCTTCTAGTATTATTTTGGATATACATGTAGTCGAGATCCTGGGTAGAACAACCGACCTTCCGTAAGCAAGGTTGATAGATTCCTCTTATACAAATTATACATCCCTGGTTGGTCTCGAACCTGTGGCCTTTAGTGGCCAGTGATTTGAAGTCAGCGACCATAACCACTGGACCCCTCATTTTTACCATCATAACTGGTACTATGGTATGATTCTTGAAGAGCATTGACACTAATGTCAACTCAACATACAAATGAGTTCAAATACGTGTTAATAAAATAGTACGATTGTAATTACACGTGTTTATAATACAAATCTTAAAATAAAATGTAAGACGACTGAAATCCCCGTTCACAAGGTTGTTGATACATGTTTGTCACGGCCTGTATACCCGAAATTTATTTACATGCGTTTATTATGTTTGCAGCCTTTGAACTGTAAAATGTACATAATTTAAACCGAAAGCGATTTAGTTGACATGCGTAGAATACCAGAACAAGCATCCTAAGATTTAGGACATTGCTTGTATGCATTACTATGCTTTGTATGTAGTTAATGTACGTAAATGGACGTTTGTTACACAAAGCGAATCAAGGTCTAGATAAATCATGTATATATATAACTGTGAAGTAATCGTCGACCAAGACAGATGGATGGTGTTATTTACGTACACAGAAGTACATCGAAACGTCAATAATTAGACCACCGTCGGCTCAGAGGAAAGTCGGTCTTAGTCATAAGGTAGTCTGATTATTGGGGTAAATGTAGGAGAAAAGTTGTAAATTTGTCCAATTAACGAGATGTTAATTTTGATGTGGTTTTAGGTGAGGTATTTGACGTATACTATTTACAGATTATTTTTCACTTCGTCTTTTTCCAGCGGGATACTTTGGTACCTCATTTGTTACGGCGTTCATGATGAATAGTAACCTAAATTTTGGAGTGCCGTCGATTCACATTGCGTGCGCGGGAACGGCGACCGTACGAGTAGAGATACCCTACTTAGCTGTCGACGAGTTTCACTATGTCACTAATACACTTGATTTGGTTTATTCCAATGACATTACCCACATAACGTCAGGGGCGACAGAACAAAAAGCTATATTTGTTACGTCAGACATTCCAATTATGTTGTATTCCGCTAATTTAAATATCGATTCAGCTGACGGGAGTCTCATGTTGCCACGACAAGTTCTACAAAATGAATATTTCATAGCAGGCCATGCGTCTACTGTGTACGGTTTGGATCAATTTCTTCTAATTGGACTCAGTGACCATACCACCGTAACAATAGATTACCCTACAAACCCAGTCGACACAATTTTATTGCACGAAAACCAGACTTACTTGAAACAGGCTGTCGGTTTATCTGGAACTAGAATCAGAGCTTCAAGACCGATGTTTGTCCTTTCAGGTCACATATGTGCTAACATTCCTAACAACGCCGTCACCTTCTGCGATTATATTGACGAGATTGCCCCACCAGTTAACTCCCTAGGCACAAAGCACATTGTCAGCTTTATGAGTCCACGCTCAGACTTTACAATCAGTGTTGTTGCTACCCTAAACTTGACATCATTAACAATATACGACGATAGTGGCAGCGTCCTCGAAATTATATTCGACCTAACGGCAAAGAGTACCATATTCAGGACGTTCACAGATTTTAGGACTATATCTCTTGTGTCGAATAAACCAGTGATGGTACATCAGTATGGTCATGGCTCGAATAGTGTTTATGGAGATCCTTCAATGATGTTTATACCTGACGTTGGGTTTTATGGGGAAAAGTACGAGTTTGTTATTCCGCCTGGGTTTACTTTACCTTGCGCACTAGCCGTTGTCATATCGGACTCATTTTCGACATCAATGTTGAAACTAAACAATCAGAATGTTACACCAACAGAGCTTGTGACAGTGACCGTACCTGGTGTTGGGACATACACAGTGATGTACCTCGACGTCCAGGCAGGCTACAACAAATTGGCGTATGCATCTGGTAGAGCCACGTTCGGAGCGTGGGTTTATGGGCGACAAGAAAGTGCAGAATTTGCCTGGACTTTGGGTTTTGCTGTCTGATTGAATGTGTGTGTCCTACAAATGCCGAATAATAATAAACATGTAGAGCGTCAAACTTGTTTCAACCGCTTACACAGTCAAATAGGATTAGCGTAAAAATAATGAGTGAGACACAGACAGGAACTAAGGAAAGGAGAATAAAAGTGAGAAAACAAAGTGCAAAATACATAGTTGTTACACCTCAAAAGCATTTAAATTTGTTCAGGAGATTTTTCTTGCTAATAGAAGAATGTTGTACGTACATGTAAGCTTTATATGGTTTCTCATGACAATCGGTCGCTGTGTTAATACTTCATCGAAAACAACAAGATACTACAGAACAACGCACACACCTTTAAACACCACATCAGTTGGCGTCGACAACATGTTTGCCTATTACAACTATACTACATATGTTTTGAATAGGTGGTTTATTTCAGTATTTCCATAACTCAATCTGCTTTATTACTCTGTTTTGGTTGCTTGATGAACGCTTTACAATAATATTTGTTTGCCACTGACCGTTATAGGCGATACTTCTGTTTCCACCCAACATTTATGTTTGTGTCCTGTGTCCCTTTTTTATGAATATATTGCCATGTCTCTATGTGCTTTATGGGTGTATATGGACAAATGCATGTCGTATTCCCTTTTTCATGTTTTTTTTAAACAAACACATATTTATATTAGCTTGCGTCGTTTGCGCGTTAGGAAATCCCGAGATTACGATCGAACTGCACCGCTGTTTAGTTGCCGTAATTATAGTTAGTATATTGCATAGTAAACAAAACTAACGTCAAATGACAAGTAACATATCTAACAACACACCAGTCCTAATGTTGCGTATAATGAAGGACGATCAACTAAGAATTTAGTCAGTATATCTCAATAGATTCACATTTAGTGATTTTATATTTGTGGTGTCATTATTATATCACTAATATGTATCAGATGGATCTCAGATGAGGCAATGGAATAACGTGGTGAACGACGTCTGTATACAGGTACTTCAAATGGCTTCTTCTGTAAAACTGCTGGATGGAAGCCTCCTCCAAAAGTAGGCATTACCGAGTTCACAAATGTTTTGCGGAGAGGGGAACCATCATGCGTTAAAACAAAGTGTGGTTCAAGTATTGGCATGTAAATGGCAGCTGTGACATCGTGCATTTTTCTCGCTGTACAGTGTCAGTCATGCAATCCTGTATTCACCCAGAATCATACACTATGTTTATACAGTACAATATTGAGTGCGTTAAGCGTAATATTGTACCGGAAACCGAACATATAGGACGGCAGGTATCCAACAGTATTTTAAGTGTAATATAAGCCTGAACTGTCCGCTATGTAAAATACTGAAGGCCTTCGGCATTTCACATGCCCTAGTTTTCGACCTATATCTATAACATAATTAATAAATACAATATTTTATGTGGACATGCAGAGAGGCATGCTTTGCAATTTCTTTTTCATTCGATATAAACTAGGTCTCTGTTTATTCCATTTCTATTTGCCATCTGTTTGATGTAATATTCTCCCACAGACAAGTGTAATAGACTATCAATTAAAATACAATTTACCAGTCCGTTGTTGTTCTAAGGCTCCACATCTTTCCTATTTGATCTTTGTCTATTGAAAATAATTCAGGTCCAACCGAACAAAATTATTGGCTAGATATTGTACTTAGTATGGAAGACATTTGTATTTAAGAAGCGTCGCCAACCAGTCTTAACAATAGTTTCGGACTATTATCGAAAGGATCACGCGTTGTAATTATGAAGCGGTACTTAATTATTGTAATAATTTGTGCACTTTGCGAGAATAATCAAGTATCCGGGGCAATATATCAGAGCCTATACAAAGTATACAGTGGAGATGAAGTGTCGACTTCTTTTAAAAATCTAACTCTCCCCTCCTTGACTAAATGCGCCATAGAGTGCAACATATCTGCACCCTGTGTCACGTCAACTTTTGATGTTCTGACAAAACAATGTCAGCTTAGTGTTGGTACGATGATGGAAGTAATTAGCACTGGTAATTCGAACAAGAAGACGATAACTTCAATTCAAGGTAGGTTCATACAAATGTGTTGTTTAATCATTCTGGAGACAAGGATATTTATTTCTTAATACAGAACCATCAGATTTACATCTGGATTATTTTTATCTGTTGAGTGCTTGCGTTAAAGATCGAATCTTTTACGATAGTTCATCAGGACCAGATTTTAGAAATGATCTCAATTAAGATTGATATAATCCCTATCCTGTGTAAAGACAACTTATATATGATCTGACGATTTGTAGCCATTTTTATCTGGATATAGAATTGTTTCTGTGAACCGCCACTACAAGATGCTTGCGTATACAGTGTTACGAGTATAGGTCTCTTACTGAAGAGGTTTTATGCTCCTTTGTATCAGTTAGTTTTTTCCACCCAGATCGCTTTATTTTACTTTTATATCTGATTGTCATTCGCTGATACAAACGATTGTTACAATTATCAGGCATTGAACGTACATCACCGTCGGAAAGTACCTTTTAGATGAATATAGATATGCACTCGAACCTGCATATGATGTCTAACTGTTTCATTATATGTATCTGGAAGCGTTGTAAATAGCAATTGAGACTATACTAAAGGCATGCTTTGGCACATGGGAAATGTTTTTTTCATGTTGTCATAATTGTCGAATTATTTTACACCAGATATTCCAATATGTTTGGAACCGCCGACTATCACCAACGGGAAATTGATAATTACTTCAATCACGCCAGTATCCTCCGTCGGCGCCTTGAAATGCATCCAAGGATACGAAATTGGTCAAACGAGCCAAACATCCATGAGCTGTGATGTTGGCACTGGATGGGGTGACATGTCCGCAATGGTGTGTGACCCTTTGCCATTGAATGCACGTAAGTACGCATGTTACAATTTAACTGATTGTTTCAAATTGGTTGTTTAAAAATATTTTCTGTAAAAAAATTTTTTTTATACAATTATTATACAATGGTTGAGACTTCAAACAGTAATACATACATAAGGAAATCCATTGAATCAATGTTTTAAGACAACACTAGTTGTTTTACGAATTCTAATGATGGTTTTAAACTTGCGGACTTTTCCAACTGGACCTTTTTATATTTTAAATACCTCCTTCATCGCAGCAGCAATAAGGAAGATACATCGTAAACCTTTTTTTGACCAGCAGTATCAAGGTTTTACATACACTCGATATTGGAAATTACCCATGCAGTATGCAACCCGTGATATTATAACTCGGAAACACAATAATTTTACACTTTGTGGATTGGCAACCAAGAAATCCCTTCATGTTTGAAATGTCATGCATGATTCATTAAGAGTGGGGCCCAGGTTGCATGAATGTTTGGCCGCCATTTCATCACAGTTGCCATACATGGATTTAAGCATTGTGTCAAGATAGTTAAACATGACTACCATTATGCGATTTTTGGAGGTTTGTTTTACAGTTGTTAAATAAGGAAATAAAGAATACTTTTTTCATTACATTAATGAATGAATGGAATATTTTCAAACATTTTTTTAGAAATATGTGAACTATATATTGTGTTATACACGAACTATCAGGGCTCCAGTTTGCAAAGTCCACAAAAGCCGGTATGTTGTCACTAGGATAGTAGATTTACAAAAGATGTGTTCCTAGTTTTACCTCAACAAAACAAGAAAACTGACGAGGAATAGCATATGCCTCAGAAACGGGGCACAGACACTACAAACATACGCATGTATGATAATACAAGCATAAAAAGTACAAAGGCTAAATATACGCACGACAAAACCATAAATGATGATCAATTACGGTAAAAACATGATTATAATTTTTTTTCGAGAAATTTATTTTACATGTATCTGTATTTTCATTGCATAACATATATTTAGGTGGATATTACGGAACTTCTTTTGTTACCGGATTTATGCTGAGCGATTCTCCAACACTTCTGATCGCTTGCGTAGGGACAGCGACAGTTCGCGTTGAGATACCATCATTGGCTATAGATGAAGTTCATACCATTACATCTTCTATCACACTGACGTATGCCAGTAGCATAGCACATGTTTCGTCTGGGGCTATTGCACAAAAGGCAGTATTCGTAACGTCGGACAAATCTATAATGATTTACGGCGCTAGCATTGGCAGCGGTAGTGCGGAGGGCAGTGTCGTTATGCCAAGATCGGCATTAAGAAGTGAATATTTTATTGTGGGTCATCCGTCTTCGAATGCAGGAACGGATGAATTTGTCATAATCAGTCTCAGCGACGATACCAGCGTAACGTTGGATTACAATACAAGCCCACTGGATACAATAACGTTAAACCAAAATCAAACATACTATAAGGCGGGTGTTGACTTATCTGGTTCTAAAATCAGCGCCTCAAGTCCGATTTTTGTCCTTTCCGGTCACACATGCGCTAACATTCCTGACAATTCCGTCAACTACTGTGACTATATTGACGAAGTTATGCCGCCAGTAACTTCCCTGGGGACCTCCCAAATCGTAACCTATATGAAACCTCGTGCTGACTTCACAATCAGTGTTGTTATCACCGTAGACTTTACAACGGTTAATATATACGACAGCAATGGCAATATCTTAGAAACACTATTTGACCAAATGAGGAAAAATGCCATTTTCAGGACGTATACAGGCTCGAAGACCTTATCCATCGTATCAACTTCTCCAGTCATGGTCCATCAGTACGGTCATGGCTCCAATATGGTAAACGGAGACCCTTCAATGATGTTTATACCTGACGTGGGTTTTTATGGTGAACAATACGAGTTTGTAATTCCAACGGGGTTCACTGCACCTTGTACACTAGCCATTGTCTTAGCGGATACATTTTCGGCATCCTTGTTGAAACTAAACGGTCAGAATTTTACGCCTACACAAGTACTTCCTGTCACCGTACCAGGATTAGGAACATATACTGTGGTGTACGTTGATGTACAGGCTGGATTCAATACGTTGGCGTATGGGAACGGTGTGGCCTCGTTTGGAGCATGGGTGTACGGGAGAACTACTATTTCGGAGTTTGCTTGGATTTTAGGCTACGCCATTTATTAAAGCATGTATGTCGTGTACGTATGATGCAATGTAACTCCGACAGTACATGTACAGTGTAAATACGACTTGGTCGAAAACAAATCTTATCATTAGTATATTGTCTTTACAGCATGTAAACATATAATTTTAATAATGCTGAAACATTCTGTAATTGTTATAAATAAATACTTTTACAATACAATCAAGCTTTGAAATGCTTTTGTTGGTGTATAATGTATGTATTTCAGCAGGAATAAGACAGGATGCAGTTTATTGGTCCTGTCGGCTTCATCAATACGCCGAAGGTTTTGCCGAGGGTATTATGTGACCAGGATACTGCAAGAATAGACCACTAAAAGCACCATGGCTGTTTAAGAGTACTACACCGGAGTCTTGATTCGAATGCAAAATTGATGCAATTTGTTTTATTACTGAAAGCGACGACATCAATAAAGTAAACAGAATAAATACGCAATAATGGACTCGATATACAGCTTTCGAAATCATTGAATGTTTAAACAGTATTGCAGGCCGCTGTAAGCATCTTCTGCAAAATGTTGAAGGTAATTAAATTACTGGTCTTTATTTTGATTGAAGTCCATCCAATTTTATTACCATTGAACTAATTCAGGTCTGGCGTTTCTTCGAAGTAATTTAACGTCAAATCCAATATGGTGTCGCACCAAAAAATCCCAATCGACTCAAAAGTGGGGATTTTTTATAAATGAAAACATTGATTTCTCGATTTTTAAGAATTTATCACAGAAAGTATAATGATTAAATCAATTAATGATTGAAATTTTTACATGAAATATTAAATCGATTCTCTCACTACTTTCTGCAGCAGTACACAACAAATTACTACGCCGTTATTGAGACCAAGTTAGAATTGGAGCACATACCACGCTGCAGACTAGCATTGTTCCATGTGCTATATTTATTATGCAGGTTGTATATGGCGGTATACATCCTCACTATTGTAGACTTTACAACGGTTACTATTGGGCACAGAAATGTGCTCTTTTACGACGTCTTTAACTGAGCTTTATGGAACAGGAGGGCTTTTTGGGACCAGCATATTCTCCTTTACCATCGGGCGCTTCTTCCGATACGTTCATAATCACCCTCTGCTTTAAAACTCTAGCACAACTGATATTTTCTGTTTTTAAACAGGCGAATCGACAGCCATTATTCGAGCCGCTTGCAACGACTCGCTTATATCTTAAAAGTAGGACAGTAAACATGTGTAAAGAAAGATTATGCGACTGTGCACTGAGTAGACAGGTCTCACTATAAAAAAGTAGCGCTGTGACAGTGTACATGAACAAAATTAATCAAAACAAAACATAAGTTAATATATATATATATATAAAAATTCGCGAAGGTAGCCGATTTTAGACATCAAAACGAAATAATTTTTTGTAGAAATTATGAAGAATCAGAGAGGATTTTTCTGATTTATCGTTTTTGACATTGGTAGTCATTAAGCATTCAAAAACTCACAAAACTGTCCTCCAGTCCGCCTTAAGGCGACCGTGTCCCGGTTAGTTGTCATTAAGCACACACAAGTTATTGTGTCAGAATGCATAACATTCAAAGGTGTTTGCATAGAGTTCTTTGAGACATTTTAAATGTATTCAATGTATCCGTCTGGGTTTACCTACCCTGCAAACTAACAATTGTGATTTGTAATAAGTTTTCGGCATCCTTGATGAAACTAAACAATCAAAAACGTTACAGCTTGTGACACTGACTGTACCTGGTGTTGGGACATAAACAGTGATGTACATGGCGTCCCAGCAGGCTTCAACACATAGGTGTATGGATCTGATGGAGCCACATCCAGGACTTGGGTATGGGCGAAAAACTTTCAAAATTCAATTTGCGTCGTTTTCGCGTTAGGAAATCCCTGGATTTTGATCGAACTACACTGCACTCCAATCGCAGTAAGTTTACTTAAAAAGTTAAAATTTAATAATAGTTATTAAATTGCTTATTATGAAGGAAGATAAAACTAAGAATATTGTCAGTATATCTCAATTGATTCTCATTGAATGATGTTGTTTTTGTGGTGTTTCTATATTGTTTGGCTCAACTGTATCAGATGAACCTCATATGAGGTAATGGAATTATGTGGTGACTGCTCGTTTGTAAACAGGTTCTTGAAATGACTTCTTCTGAATCACTGCTGGATGGAAGCCATCTCCAAGAGTAGGCAGTACCGAATACACAAATGTTTTGCCGAGACGGGACCCATCATGCGTAAGATTAAATTTTCACACGGTACCAAGTGTGCTTTAAAGTATTGGCATTTAAATGACAACTGTGACATCACGCCTTTCTTCTAGCTGTACAATGTCAGTAAAACAATCCAGTTTTCCTCCCAGAACCGTACAATATGTTTACAAACAGGTATACAGCAGTATTTTAAGTATACAGTCAAACCTGTGTTAAAGACCACCTGCGAACAAAGACCACTTTTGCAAAACCTGTCTGCAAAGACCACCAATTTCATCTCCCATCAGACCATTTTCAATGATATTTAATCTGTTAATAGAGACCACCTGTAAACAAAGACCACATTTTGCTGTTCCCTGGGTGGTCTTTACAGACTGGTTTGACTGTATATAAGTCTGAACTGTGCGCTATGTAAAATACCGAGTGCCTTTGGCGCTTTACATGCCCTAGTTTTCGGCTTATCTCTATTGCGTTATAAATATAATATTAAAGGTTGACTTAATTAGAGTGTAAATTTGACATTATTTGAACATTTAAATCAACACAAAATAGGTCTCAGTTTATTTATAGTTGCAATCTGTATGGTGTAATATGCTCCCATAGACTAACACAAAGACTTTCACATGTGAAACACGTGGTACTAATTATATAAACACACTTTACCAATCCCTTCTTATTCTAATGTTTCACTTCTCTCCTATTGGATAATTTTCCATTGAAAATAATTCAGGAGCGAACTAACAAATTGATTGGTTAGATTGAAGACGTTAGTTGCTAAAACACGCCAACCATTTCTTAAAAATAATTTCGGACTATTATCCAAAGGATCACGCGATGTAATAATGAAGACGTACTTAATTATTGTAATACTTTGTGCACTTTGCGAGAATAACCAAGTATCCGGGGCAATATATCAGAGCCTATACAAAGTATACAGTGGAGATGAAGTGTCGACTTCTTTTAAAAATCTAACTCTCCCCTCCTTGACTAAATGCGCCATAGAGTGCAACATATCTGCACCCTGTGTCACGTCAACCTTTGATGTTCTGACAAAACAATGTCAGCTTAGTGTTGGTACGATGATGGAAGTAATTAGCACTGGTAATTCGAACAAGAAGACGGTTACTACAATTCAAGGTAGGTTCTTACAGCTGTACTGTTCAATCACTCTTGATGCAAGCAGATTTATTTCTTAATACAGAAACATCAGATTTACATGAGGATTATTTTTATGCATTGAGTATATTTACTAAATACTTTCAACATTTAAAAAAATCTTTGAAAATAGTTTCAGGACCTGATTTTACAAATGATCACAATACATATTGATTTAAATTACCTATCCTGTGTAGAGATAATTAACATGTATGTCAGATACAATAGTTGGATTACTGAAGCAACTAAACGCATTAAGTAGTTTCTGTGAAAAAATCAATTACAGGTCAATATAGATAAAACGAAAGTGTTATTATTTAAAAAGGGCGGTCAGTTGTCGTCCAAAGAAAAATGGTTCTATAACAGAACACGATTAGAAAGTGTTTCAGATTTCACATATGTAGGTATTTATTTTAGTCAAACATTGTCCATGTTTAAAATGGCTGAACTGAATGCTTTAAAGTGCTTCAAAATCTTTGATACTAAAGTGATTCCAATTCTGCTCTATGGATGTGAATTATTGGGCATTAAGAAAATGATAGCCATGATTGAATGATGCCATAATGGGTGATTTAGGTCGCTATCCTTTACATATTTCTGCTTCTAAGCGCTGCATCAAGTACAGGCTAAGAATTCTTGAATGTAAGCTGGATCGTTATATCAAACTATGCTATGACATGTTGAAAATGTATGATGAACTTGGTTACGTAAATTGGGCAACGAACATACGTTTACATTTATACAGTAATGGTTTTGGATATGTTTGGGAATCGCAATCTGTAGTAAATAAGAGAATATTTCTAAACGAATACACTCAACGTTTAAGAGATCAATATGTACAAACTTGGAAACAAGAATGTCTTAATAATGCCAAACTTTCAAATTGTTTCATATATTTTAAAACAAATTTTGTCTTGGAACCATATGTCAATTACAGAGACTCACTTTATGAATTATAGACGTTTCTTTGTTAATTTTAGAACATCTTCTCATTGCTTAATGATAGAAAAAGGCAGACTTCAAAATTTACCACGTAATCAACGCTTTTGCACCTCGTACATGTATTGCAGATAGAAGATGAAGTCCATTTTTTTAATGTTCTGTCCATTATATGCTGACATCAGAAAACAATATATTCCAGAAAAATATACCAAACATCCTACTCAATCTAATTTTAATATTCTTTTAGCTAGTAAAAATGATATTTTAATTAGGAATGTCTCATTGTTTGTATATAAAGCTTTTAAATATAGAAGTAGCTTCATCTCTGCTTTGAACTAAACTTTTGTACATTGTGTTAGATGTTTGAATTTTCAATGTTTGAATGTTAAGTTAACTTAATTGTATAGTTATCCTATCGAAGTCGGTTTATAACTATACATTGTATATAGGTGGGTAAATGTTCATGAATTGATTGTTTTGTGTATTGTAATATGTTTGTGTATGGGCCGGAGGCCATTTATACAATAAATATATTTGAATTTGTATATATATACTGACGATGTATAGTCTTGGAAAGTAATATGTTAAATGAAATCAATTTCGACAATAGTGGCCATTGTTAGGTCATTATATAGGTTTGTGTATACAGTGTTACGAAATATATTTCTCATATTGAAGATATTTATGCTATGTTACTGCCTCGCAGGCAGATTGTTACAATTTACTTTTATACCTGATGGTCATTCGCAAATAGTTACACTTACTAGGCATTAAAGGTACGTTATCTTCGGGCAGTACCTTAGATAGATTAATTAAAATTTTTACTGCGATCAGCATTTGATGTTTAAATAAGGTTTCATAATACTATGTAGGTGGAAGAGTTGAGGCAGTTGAGACTATAATAAAGGACATAATTTGGCACTTATTCACGTCGTCATAATTGTCGAATTATTTTACACCAGATATCCCAATATGTTTTGAACCGCCGACTATCACCAACGGGGAATTGATAATTACTTCAATCACGCCAGTATCCTCCGTCGGCGCATTGCAATGCAACC